>CAUYQV010160030.1:0-95603 GCA_963574575.1 Galagoides demidoff | reverse complement strand
TTTTTTTTTTTTTGAGACGGATCCTCAAGCTATCCCCCTGGGTAGAGTGCCATGGCATTACCGCTCATAGCAACCTCCAACTCCTGGGCTCAAGCGAGTCTCCTGCCTCTCCCTCCCAAGTAGCTGGGACCACAGGCACCCGCCACAATGCCTGGCCATTTTTTGGGTTGCAGCCCTCATTGTTGTTTGGCGGGCCCGGGCTGGGGATTCAAACCCACTACCCTAGGTGTACGTGGCTGGTGCCTTAGCCGATTAAGCCACAGGCGCCGAGCCTAAATGACTTTCTTTTAAAGAAAACTCATGAGTCTCAGAGGAATTTGGAATGTTAAGTTCATGTCAGGTCAGTGTTTTATACTACACGTGAATAACCTGGATATCACAAGATTAAAAAGGAAAAGTTAAACTCTTTTAAGATTTTGGATATAGAATCAGATTGCTTCAGTGTTATATTGAAGCATATATTCAGTGTGTTTCATTCTGTCTAACACTGGAGATGAACACATTCCTTCAGAAGTCATTAATTAACACTTCGCTTTAGTAGTAGTTACATTATTGTCTTCTGGGTGACATTGTTCATTCATTCTGTAATAACTTGTTTTCAAGGTGTGGATCAGTTTTGCTCAGTTTGAGTTGTCTTCAGGGAAAGAAGGAAGTTTGGCTAAATGCAGACAGATTTATGAAGAAGCTAACAAAACTTTGAGAAACTGTGAAGAAAAGGAAGAGAGACTTATGCTGCTGGAATCTTGGCGAAGTTTTGAAGAAGAATTTGGAACAGCATCAGATAAGGAGAGAGTAGACAAACTCATGCCAGAGAAAGTCAAGAAGAGAAGAAAGGTCCAAGCAGATGATGGGGTAAGAACTGGGTCCCTGGAGCTGTTCGTCTCGTGTCACATGAATAGAAATGCATTGACCTTGAAACTTGCACTTTTAAGTAAATATGTAGTCTTAACAACGGCAGCAGACAGCCTGGAGCTGGAGGTGGTTGAAATCTGACTAATAATAGAGCACATAGGGCAGAGTGTGTGGTCCAGCCAGGAGTAGAGAATGGGGACTGGTTGGCACTGGGATCATGGTGCTGAACCCAAGAACTACATGAAGTGTGTGCTTCTAGACTCAGCAGGAAGTCAGCTTTCAGATAGGCGTGAACCAAGAGAAGACTTTGAAGGAGGTAGGATGGAGTTAATGAGAATTACAGAGGCTTTTATCCATAAGATGCTAAGACCAGATTGCTGGCATCATACAAGTGAACTCTAGAGGCTTAGGTTGGAGGCAAGAGACCATCAGGAGGTTCTTTCTGTAAGCTAAGCAAGAGACGATGGAGCTGGAACTAGAGCAGGGTCTGTTCAGAACAGTATTTGGGAAGCAAGGTGAGGCTCTGAGGGCAGGGAGTTGGAATAATAATGCACAGATGTATGACTTTTGCTTACAGGGTAAATAGCGAGTAAAAAAAAAATCTAATTTTTAAACGTAAAACTTCGTGACAGATTTGGAGACACTGAGTATCTTGGTTGATTATGGAGGAGCTGTGCTTCTGGATTTTTAGAATTTTTCTACTAGGTTTTCAGTTCTCTGAGCTACAGTTGTAGCACCAACCAGTCCCACAGCTTCCTGTTTACTTCCAATCTTCCAGACCCAACTCTTGCTCTTTCTGTAGTAGACTTTGATATTGTTTGTGAAATAAAGTTAAGTTGAATTTGAAGTCTGGGATTCAGGTAAAAGTTCTAAACTTTTAAGTGAAATGTGAGTATTTCAGCTATGTGTTTGCTTTCTTTTAATTATTTTATTTCTATAGTCGGATGCAGGCTGGGAAGAATACTTTGATTATATCTTTCCGGAAGATGCTGCCAACCAGCCTAACCTCAAGCTTCTGGCCATGGCCAAGCTCTGGAAGAAACAACAACAGGAAAAGGAGGATGCTGAGCAAGACCCAGATAAGGACGTTGATGAGACTGAAGCCTGATCTTTTGTTGTTGTTGATAAATGTTTTTATTTTTATAAATAGTTTGGAATTTTTGTGACTCCTGGAAGTTTTTATATATTTCACCAGTAAGGAATTGATTGGTATGTTTGATAGCTACTTTTTAGATTATTTTTAAAATGCTCTTGGGTTAGCTCAGGGTGGGGTAATGCAGGTAAAGAATTTTCTACTGTTGGATTTCTTCGTCTGCTGAGTCCAAACCTTTCTCAGCGTGTGTCCGTGTAATGCATTAGGAAATAGAACTGAGGTCATGATTAGCATCTGTCCTATGTGAACCTGTAGACTTCTGAGGTTTTAAAAGTGTTCCCTGTTCCTTTCCAGGCGTAGTTTTCTCGTCTTCTTCGTAGCGATATTGAATGCATTCACCTAACGCCTGTCATGTTTCATATCTGCTGAAACACAAACATGACTTCAGTTTCCAGTGGTCCCACGATTTTTGACCTTAATTTTCACTTTTCTTACTCATAAAATAGGCTAATACTGTGATTACTTTAGGAAAGGATTATGCTTGGCTCATAGTATAGTACCCAATAAAAGGTTTCTTCCAAGCCACTTTCTTAAATATGTTCATTCCTTATAGAATTATGTACAGATTAACTTCTGAATACCCTTACCTTCTTAATAGTGGCCAGTTATACCAAGTGCTTTTTGCAACATTACTTGGAAAACAATTTACAGTGACTATTTTTGAATGAGGTCTTTTATGAAGAATATTTTCGTCTTAATTTCAGTTAGGCTGTCATCATTTTCCCAATGTTGTTGAGCTTTGCAATAGCAAAAAATAATTTGCTTGAGAATGTGAGCAACATGATTAGCAAATACATTACCATTCTTGTGTTACTTTAAAGGTTTTATTATTTAGCATAGTTACTTCAGGTGTTTTTGCATATACTTTAAACCAAGGGTAAATCTAACATGTCAGGATTTATGAGTAGACATTTTCTACTGTAGCACATTGGGAGATGTTTACTGGGACCTGAGCAGTCCACCGTCTGTTACGTGTAGGAAACAAGATGGCAACATCGCTGCTGGAGACTCAAAAAGGTTCAGAACCTTATCCAAGGCTCCAGGAAGCCTAAGGATAAAGACTTAGCAAGTTTTAAGCCTTATCCAGTGAACACAGGACATTGGTTGTCACAGCACGTATGACAAGCCATTGTTCTTTAACAAGCTGTGACAAAGCTTGGCCACTTTGGGGAAATGTTGAGAACTCAACTGAAATTAGACACTGTGTCAGCTGCTGGAGTGGCAGATTGGTTCTCACTTTGCATACTAGTCTGTCTAGTCGGTGTGGAAGATAGTTTGTGATTTTAATATCCTTTAGATCTGCAGTTCTCAACCTGTGGGTCACGACCCCTTTTTAATAATGAAAATACATCGCGGCATTAGGAAGGTTGAGAACCACTGCTTTAGATAATCCGAAGTTAAGGGGAAATTAAAAGAGGACAGAAAGTTAATACAAAAGACAATTTACAGTCTTTCTAGAATCACCTCTTCTGTTTTTGTTGCATGTATACAAAAGGCAGAGATTATTGGTGTTCTCAATATAGTGTTACAAGTACTAGTGTGAGATGCTTGAAGGAAAAAGTTAATTGTCTCGTGAGAAAATGATTTCACTGCTCTCCTACCCTCAATTCCATCAAAGTAAGTCCCTTCCAAAGTAAAAGCTTTTTAATAATCATTTCCTGTGGATTTTTCTTTAGTTACATATTTTACTTACTAGGTATTTTCAGATACTACAGGTGATAACTCCATAGGGAAATATGTGGTTGGCCTGTGACAGAGCTGTATGTCTGTCCTTTAGGAATTAGGTTCATTTTCCTCAGCATCTTTTTCTATTTAGAGCGGATTTAAGCAAAGTACTGTAAGAAGAGAAAAGATCCAAGACTTACAGTATAAGAACAAGTAACTGGGAAGAACTGACTACTCAGTAAGAAGGAAGCTTGAGTATGCTGGCAGAGATCGTTTTGAGCATGCATTTAAAAATACTATATATAAAAATCACGTTTCACAATCCTGATTTAGTTTTATAAATGAACTTCCAGAAAACATTCATAGAGTCGACAGTATATTTCATTATACATCTTAGATTTATACATTTCATATATGCTTTTAAAGCTTCAATTGATAGTTCAATACAAAATTAAAAATATATATATATATATATATGCAGCAGTGGTTCTCAGGCACAAAATTTAGCAGGAGATTGGAGCAATTCTTTTCCCTATGACACAGTGAATGTTACGAACCATGATAAGCTTCCTTCTGACCCAGTTGCCTTTTTGATTGAATTTATTACAGAGAACAGCTTTAATAGGTATGATATTGCTAACTGGAAACAATGAGATTTAAAATAAGTTGATAGCCTGTATTTCCTTCAAGTCTTTCAGACCTAAATTATTTTTCTCCAGTAGAACTCCAAGATCACCCAATGAAAATAATATCGTCCACATAACATTTGGAGCATCTGCCTGAGAACCACTGCCCAGGGTTATTCGATGTCTTCAGGCCTCACAGGATGAGGTAACGGGATGATGGATTTCTTCTCTGTGTCCCTGGAAAGTGCCTTCCTCATATCTGCAAGGAAGCAAACTTTAAATGTAAACAACCAAATACCAAAGCATTTCATTCAAATCTAAAGTCCATAGGAAAGGTTCTGAGAAGAGGTTTTGTTCCCTACCCCTACTTCCACCAGGCTTTTAAGCAAAATATATTTATAAATAAACATCCGAATTACAAGTATACCACATACCAACCAAACCCTCCCCAGGATTCAGCTCATGAGGCAAATGCTCTTTCTTACTGTGGCATAGTAAGACAATAATTTACAGAAAATAAGATAATGACTAATAGGTTCATAAAGGCAGTTTTAAAGGAGATTTAAGTATTAAGGCCAAATAGGATTCTTTTAAGTATTTATGTAACTATTTCTGCTTCCTCTCGGGGATAGTGCCATGGCAGGGAGCTTACCATAAGCATCCTCGTCGGGCTCCCCGTTGCTGGCTGAGTAGTATTCTATGACCGTCCTGTATACGCTGTAGCCCAACTGCTTGTACATGTTGACTGCAACTTGGTTAGATACTCTTACAAAGAGGTCAACAAAAAACCCACCCTTTCTTTAAAAAAAAAAAAAAAAGAGAAAAAGAAAATGTTAGAATATGAGAAACCGAAAACAGTAATATATTTTTTAAAATAACACTTGTTCTTACTTGGCTTTTACTAAAAGTTTATGGAAATAGGACCATGAAGCTTTACTTGGCAATTTTTACTAACTAGGATTTATGACAGTTTTTTCAAAGTACAGAAACAGGACTCTTGTGTTTGCATGCCTGTATCAGTATTTCAAAAGCTACGATACGTGTTTTTTAAAAGATAAATTCGAAAAACCTTTTTAAAAAAACAATTCTGCTACCTGGCTCAGATTCCTGTATATTTTATGTCATAGTAATTGATGTGTTCATTTTCTCGGTAGTCATAGCGTAGTTTTTTCACCCATATGTACAAACAGGAGATTTGTACATGGGGCAATGGTCCAAGTGTGGCTACAGGACAACTGTTACCCCGAAGCTCTTAGGTCCCTCTGGTCACTAGCATCCCCTCACTCCAAAGCCTCCCGTGCCTTGACTGTGGAGACTATATTATTAACTCCTTGCTTTCCGCTGTAGATCACTACTTGTTCTAGTTCTCCTGCTTAAGAACTTTAACGGAATGATACGAGGTATGTTCTGTGATTGGCCTCCGGCAGTCAGTATTAGTGGAGTCAGCCTCATGTGGCTGGAGCTCACTTGTCTTCACTTTGTTTAGCATTTTGTTGCACATTCAGCAATATAGCCATCCATAGTCCTTCAGTTAAACATCTCCAGTTTTTACTGTTAGAAACTATGCTGCCGTAAATACTGCTGAGTGTCTCATGGGATAGTAACCCAGGTCTAGCTGTGAGTGCCACTGCTTGTCACAGGGTATGCACAGCTTCAACTTTATTAATGACACTGTTTCCAACCAACTTCGACCAACTTACACTCTCAGAGAAATAGTTAACACTCCATTCCCATAGGATATTTGCCACTTAACATTTCTTGTAGTTTTATTAATCTTTTATACAGTTTCCCCCCTAGCTGTAGTTCTCTGTGTATTCTGGATATCTGACATTGTGGGAAGTTTTTGCAAATTTGCTCTTTCAATTTGCGGTTTGTCTCGTCATTATCTTTATAGTATCTTTTGATGAACAAAGTTACTTCGCTTCTGGGAAGTTGAACAGTGAGCCTTTACAGTCAGCCCTTTGCAAGCTTGTTTAAGAGTTCATGCAGACACTCCCCTGTATTTTTTAGTTTCGCTTTTCACATGAGAGATTTTTAACAAATTCAAACAAATTGTGTTTCTTCCCATGTGGATTTCCAGTTGTCCCACCACCTTAACTGAAAAATGTACTGATTTGCAGTGTCTCCTGCGGTATGTTAAAATCCATGTATTCTTGGGTGATTCTCAGATTCTGTTCCATAGTTTTGTGGGAAGAGCAGGGATTGGCTTGTAACCTGTTTTAGTATTGTACTCAAACTATGAATGATTTTTGCAACTTTGAAGGTTTGTTTTAAAGAAGGAAAATAAAATGCAGGACGCCTTAGCTGGCTTATAAAACCTAAATATTTACTATTTGATCTAGAAAAAATGTACTGACCTTTGTTCTATGCTAATAACCAATTTGCAGTTTTATCAGTTAGAAAGCATGTTCAAATCTCCCATTATGATGACCTATTTCTTATAGTTTTGACCATTTTGATATTTTTACTTTGAATATATGTCACTGGGTACATAAAATTTTGAATTGTTATACCTTGATGGAGTAATTTTTTTTTTCCAAAATATTATAGGGGTACAGATATTTTAGGTTACATGTGTTGATTCTGTTATGCCTGAGTCAGAGTTGTAAGTGCACCTATCACCCAGACAGTGTTCAGGGGACCCGCTGCCCCTCTGCTTGGTTTCTGTTGTACTTCCCTGTGCACATGTGTGCTCACTGGGTAGTTCCAGTTTAATAGCAAGCACAAATGTTGGTTTTTCCATTTTTTAAATACTTCTCATAGGATAATGGTCTCCAGTTCCATCCAAACTCTTGCAAAAGGCCTTAATTTATCTTTTTTCATGGCTGAGTAGTATTCCATGGTATACATATGGAGTAAAATTTTTATCAATATGCAATGACCCTTTTTTAAGTTTCAGGTTAATGTGAGGGTACAACCAACCAGGTCACAATATTTAAATTTGTTAGGTAAAGTCCCTCTTGTAGCTGTGTCCTGTACCCAAATTTCGGCACATTGTACCCATTAAATGGGAGCACACCAAGCCCCCCTTCTTTGCCCTCCCCCAACTTGAATTTTTTCTCCTATGTGGGCATGAATTAGATCATCTACTGGCTTCACATTGAGTACATTGGAGATTTGCTTTTCTATTCTGTGATAATTTACTGAGAAAAATGTGTGTCAACTCCATCCAGGTTAATACAAAAGATGTAAATCAGTTACCATCTTCTTTACATCTGAATAGTATTACATGTTATCATATACCACGGTTTGTTAATCTATTCCTGAGCTGATGGGCATTTAGGTTGTTACCAAATCTTGGTGATTGTAAATTGAGCTGCGATAAACAGTCTAACCCAAATGTCTTTATGATAAAATCATTCTTTCTTCTGAGTAGATGCCTAGTAGTGGGATAGTGGCCTTTTTAAAAAATGGTAATACTTAATTATAATGTAACTATTATTAATGTAAGTATGCTAACTTTTGGTTAGAGTTTGCACAGTAATTTAAAATTTCCTTTCCGTCTTCCTGTATTTTAATCTTTATACCTATTTCCTATAAATAGAATATGGTTCTGAAAATTTTTATCTTTCCACTGGAATCACCAGCCCATTAATATTTACTATGTAATTACTGACAATAGTTGGATTTATAGTTACCATCTTGTTTCGTGTTTTGCTTTGCCAGTTTAATTTTCTTTTTCTCTTCTTTGGGATTAATTTCATTATTTGATTTTTTTTTCCTCCTCTACTTGTTTGGAAATTACATATAATTTCTATTTTTAATGTATATATTTACTTAAATCTTAGCAACTATTCTAAAATAATGAAGGTTTAGAAACTGAAGGGAAGGGAACTTCGTGGTTTTTTACTTAAAGAGACAGAGAAGCTTGTTATAAATTAAATCACACGCACAAGGTCATAGCTAGTTAGAACCCATTTCTGAACTCCCTATTCACTATACAATAAAGCCAAATACTTATTTTCAACAAGGTTTGTCATTATAATCTTGCTAAAAATTTTCTTCCCTTCCTCGTTGAATCTAGAGAGAACTTGAAAAGTCTTCAAGACTAGAGTTAACTTCAATTTCTTCTCTTCTCTAACTTGGCTAAGACCATTTGTCAAGCTACAGTTACTCCTTTAATAAATCTAACAATTAAGTGAAAATTAAGCCCAAGAGCCCTTTTTTTCAACTATTATTCTCCTTCCTACTATACTTTTTGGCGTTTACAGTGGAGAAAGATAGGGCAGCCCGACAATCAAGCTTATACACATACATCTCTCATTTCTTCTCAAATGGGAGAGGAGCTTTCTCTTTAAATTATTGTATCACTTTTATCTCACAACATAGTGAGGGTGTTTGCTATATACAACAGGTCTTTTCTTTTTTAAAAAAACACTGTAACGTTGACAGTTCAGACTGCACTGAGGCACCCCAAGGTGCCCCAAACTCAGCGCAGGTACCCTGGAATATTTCAATTTGGGGGAAAACAGCAAAAACTTACATGTCTGATACTGGCAAAGTGACTAGTTTGAAATGGTTTCACAAATTCATTCAACATTAGATCATACTACATTCCTTTTAATGACATTTTTATTTTTTATTTTTATTTTTTTGAGATGGAGCCTCAAGCTATCCCCCTGAGTAGAGTGCCATGGCATCACAGCTCATAGCAACCTCCAACTCCTGGGCTCAAGCGAGGCTCCTGCCTCTCCCTCCCAAGTAGCTGGGACCACAGGCACCCACCACAACGCCTGGCCATTTTTTGGTTGCAGCTATCATTGTTGTTTGGCAGGCCCGGGCTGGGGATTCGAACCCGCCACCTTAGGTGTACGTGTCTGGTGCCTTAGCCGATTGAGCCACAGGCACCGAGCCGACATTTTTATTTTTATAAAGCTGGGTTTCTGACAGTTGCTGATTAAAAAAACCCAGTACCACATGAAATGACTGTGGAACAGCAGTGCAGGCAGCTGTGCTGAATGTCTCCAGCTCTTAAGACGTCATTCAGTGCCCAGCAGGAGTACACATCTTATTAGTAGATAACCACAGTTGTTTAAGAATGAAATAAAAATATTTTTCCTTCAATTTATTCATGTATTTCTAAATGACTACTAGTTTTTAGACTGTAAATATTTATTAAACAGTTAAAACATAACTACATAAGACTATTTTCTTTTTTTTTTTTTTTGAGACGGAGCCTCAAGCTATCCCCCTGGGTAGTAGAGTGCCATGGCATCACAACTCATAGCAACCTCCAACTCCTGGGCTCAAGCGAGTCTCCTGCCTCCGCCTCCCAAGTAGCTGGGACCACAGGCGCCCACCACAACGCCTGGCCATTTTTTGGTTGCAGCCATCATTGTTGTTTGGCGGGTCCGGGCTGGGGATTCAAACCCACCACCTTAGGTGTACGTGGCTGGCGCCTTAGCCGATTGAGCCACAGGCGCCGAGCCTGTACAGCTTATTCTTCTGGGACTTCTGTTGCCCCTTTCCTGGGTTGCACATTGCAGTTCTTAGGTTTCTTCTTTCTTCACTTTCTCCCTCATGTTGATGGAATAGAATCTCAAATAGCTTCCTGTCAAAGATTGCATGGGAGCTATTTCTTTTATACTCTCACATGTCAAAAAAATACCATAATTGCACCCTTATACTTGGTAGAACATTTGATTTTTCATGGAATTGTAGGTTTATAATCTATATCCTGTTAGTTTTGAAGGTATTGGTCTCTCTTTTCCCTCTAGTATTATTCAGGAGACCAGTGCCATTCTGAATAATTGTACTCTATAGGTGGCTTCTTGCTTCCTTTTTACAAGGTTTTAATGTCTTCTCTTTATTTTCAGGGTTCTGAAATAGCACAATGATATGTTTTTGTGAGCCTAAACTTTTTGTATTATTTGTTGAATGGTCTGTTTCAGTCTGGAAATTCATAACCTTTAGACCTCTGGAGAATGTTCTTACAATTTTTCCTTCGTGAGTTTATTTATGCTCACTTATCCCCCCTCCCTCCCTCAGACTCCTATTATTCAGATGTTAGAACTCCTGAATTTTTTTTTTTTTTTAAAGACAGAGTCTCACTATGTAACCCTTGGTAGAGTGCTGTGAAGTCACAGCTCACAGCAACCTCAGACTCTTGGACTTAAGTGATTCCTTTGCCTCAGCCTCCCAAGTAGCTGGGACAACAGGTGCCTGCCACAAAGCCTGGCTTTTTTTTTGGTTGTAGTTGTCATTGTTTGGTAGGCTTGGGCTGGATTCAAACCCTCCTTCTCTGGTGTATGTGGCTGGTGCCTTAGCCACTGAGCTATAGGTGCTGAGCCCCTGAATTTGTTATTTAATTATAGTTCTTTTATGTTTATGTATTTGTTTACTGCTCTTATTATTCTGTTTCCCATATTTTGGTATTTTCTTAAGTGATCTGGGAGATTTCTTCAGTTTTACCTTTTAATCCATCTTTTGAACTTTAAAATTTATTTTGGATTTTTAATTTTTTTTCATTTAATTATATATTAACTTGAATTTCTTTCTTTCTTTTTTTCTTTCTTTCTTTTTTTTTTTTTTTGTTAAATTGTTTTAGTATAGTTTGAGTCCAAGTTACAAGTGTGCCTATCATCCAGTAGTGTGCATTGTAACTATTCGGTGTTACAGGTATATAATGTAAGGGTGTAGAGTTAATTTTTTTAAATTTCAGATTAAAATGAGGGTAGAAAGGTTTAGGTTACAATGATTATATCTGTTGGGTAAGGTCCCTGTTGTAGCTGTGTCCTGCCCCCAGGAGGTGTGCCACATACCTTCCTTACCTTGTGCCCATTAGGTGGGACCACACTTTTTAATTTAATTTTTTCTTGTTCACTCAAAAAAATAATCTCAGGCTTATTTCCCAGATGCATAGATGCACGTCCTTCTGTTCTCCCCATTACCTCCAAAACCTCTCCAATCTCTCATTTTTCATATTGTTTGTTTACATCTCTACCTTTGCTGTTAGGGATTTTTCTTGTGTATCTACTGATTCTTGACCATTAATTTACATATGGTGTTTAAGGCAGTATAAAGGTGATCAGAAAGCATTTGTAGGGAATAGGCTTGCTTCCTGATGAAACTATAACAAGGTCAGGGAAGGACATAGCTTTTATCTTTAGTTGATTTCCTTAGTGTGGAATCTTCTGATCTTTTTCATGGGTGAAACAGTCCAGATATAAATATTTTCGAGAACTGGGACTTGAGATAAGGGATGATAACTGGAGTGTGTGTGCATGTATGTTCAATTCTGCTAATTATGAACCTTCAAGTTTATTTGTTTCTGTACTTCTGTGATCTGCATTATCTTTTTTGACAAGCACAACCTTTTTTATCATGGTAGTATGTGCAACCAGATAGCCACAGCTTGACAGTCTTATTTCAGTTTTGATTTTTTTGTTGTGTGTAAGGATGGTAGTCTTCCTTAGATTCTGTAATGTTCAGAAATGGTGGTTTGTAGATCCCAATCATTCATCTCTCCTCATCAAGATTTGAACTATGAGCACTAAGAAAGAATCAGAGCATTAACTTTGTTAACGGTAAAGTTAAATGGGGACCAGAGTAGTACTTACCACTTGTCAGTCTAAGCCTGGGCATCTTCATACAGGGAGAGGTAAATCAGAGTGAACTCAGCTTCTGTTTGTTACTCAAACCTGTACAGGCGTGACTACAGGCTACCTTCTTAGTAAAGAATCTACCAAGTGTGTCTTTGGTCATTGCAGACCTTCAGTAGGCAGCAGAGGGCAGGTAAAGGTGATTTTATTAACAATTTTTTCTTTTTTTTTGAGACAGACTCTCACTGTGTCACCCTTGGTAGAGTGCTGCAGAGTCATAGCTCAAGGCAACCTCACACTCTTGGGCGTAAGTGATTCTCTTGCCTCCCAAGTAACTGGGACTACAGGCACCTGCCACAATGCCTGGCTGTTTTTTTGTTGTTGTAGTTGTTGTTTGGTAGGCCTGGGCCAGGTTCGAACCTGCCAGCCTCAGTGTATGTGGCCGGCGCCCTCACTGCTGAGCTACAGGCGCTGAGCCTATTAAAGAATTTTTATAGGATAATGTTGTTTCCCATCATTTAAGAACCCCAACCTAGAGCATATCAGTCAAACTGCTCCTCTCCAGAGGGTGACAAGAGATGCAGAAACTCTCCCTTCACCACCACCCTAGAGAGCAGGGCATGTCTGTCTTATGGGCTGAATGGGAAACTTGATGGTTTCTCTTTTGGCGTGGTGACCCATTTCTTAATCTCAAATTGACTAGGTAAAATCGTTGACTCTAACTCTTGGGTATAAATTTTTAAAATAAATGTATTAGACTTTGTTTTTTAGTAAGGTCAAAATCAATTAGAGTTTATTAATTTTTAAATATTAATACTGCTGTCATGAAAAAAGTTATAGTATCAGTGGGATTATGATATTGACAGGACTTTTAATGTAGATGTTACAACTAGAGGATCATTATATTTGTTTTTGAAGAGTGTGTAGGCTAAGAAATACCTCTCTGTATAAATGGCTAAAAGGTTTTTTTTTTTTTTTTTTGGCTTCAGATTAATGATTGCAGATCTAACATTAATTTTTAGGTTAATGCAAAAATGGTTTGAGACTTTCTTGTTATTCTATTTACTTTTTAATGATTATATTTTACATTTCTGATTTTCTAAATAAATTTTAATTATACATTAGCCTCGTTGAAATATAGGTCTCAAAATATTTTTTGTGGTTCTATTTGTTCTTCATGTCAAGTTTTAGTTTATATCCTCCCAATTATTTATTTTTAGTTTTAAAATAGTTGTTACTCATCAAATGTATATATACATATATACATGTATATGTACATATATTTACCATTTAAGAAACAACAACCCTTTTTTAATCTTATTAAATTTTTTTGCATCTTACACGACATAATCTAGCTGCAAAAAATAATTAGTCATTATCTTTGTGAATGTCAGTTCACAATAGACACTATATTCTTTAATATCTATGGCAAATGTTTCTTACAGAGCTGTAAAATGATAATTTAAAAAAAATCATTGAATAAGTGTGATAATGGAAGTTTGTTCTGATTGATGACCCTCTGAAAGATTTTAAGTGGAATGTATTCAACTTATCAGTCTAGCCCAAAGCCTAAAACTTGGTTTAAAAAGATATTGTAAACTTTGTTAGTTGCGCTGAATAATTGTGGACTAGATTTAGATCAATCAGATTGATGGTTTTAAAAATAATGAAGCGTTTGTGTTCAAGTTAGGGTATTTCTAATTTTCATCTAGACGAAGATTTTTATTTGGATTTCTTATTACTTTAAACCCTAAGATCTTGCCTGAATTTAGTTAGACCATTTTAAAAAATTTTCAGAATATTACAGGAGTACAAATGTTTTGGGTATATGAATTCCCTTTGTTTATTTTGAATCAAAGAAGTGTGCTTCTCCCCCGGGGAGACGTGAGAAGCACATTCTCCCTTCTCAACACTGCATTGTGCCCGTGAGGTATGAGTTTATCCCTCTTCTCCTCCCCCTCCCATCTTCTGGCTTTCTGTTGAGTTTTACTACCAAACGTGCACGTGAGTGTTGATCAGTTAGTTCCAGTGTAATAGTGAATACATGTGGTGCTTAAGCCAGCAGTCCCACTATTGGGGATTTACCCAAAGGAAAAAAAGTCATTTTATCAAAAAGACACATACACTAGAACGTTTATAACAGTACAGTTCACAATTGCAAAGATGTGGAACCAAACTAGTTCCCATCGATACACGAGTGGATTAATAAAATGTGGTACATGTATACCGTGGAGTACTGCTCAGCCATAAACAAAATGATAAGAGAATACCTTTTGTAACAACCTGGATGGAACTAGACAACATTCTTCTAAGTGAAGTTTCACAAGAATGGAGCATTGTTCAGAAAGCACCTGAGAGTGTCAGATGTGTGTTTCTTAGAGTATTTGGGCCCTAGAGTTGTTTTCAGTGAAAGAGGACTTCATAGCAGTTTCTAAGCTTTTCTGTGTGTTGTGCTATATTTAATTGTCTACCAGCCACATCTTTATTAGCTTGTAATCTTTTTCATGATAGATGATATATCTACTAGTCCCCTATCCACTGGCTTCCTAAGAAAGCATTGCTTTTTGTCTCCTCTACCTGTTAGAAATGTTGATATTAAAGATATATTTCTTCCTAGTTCCTTAACATTGAAGTGATGTGATTCTCTTGTTACAGAGGGAGTGATTATGTATGAAAGATCTCCCCTGGGTATATGGAGTCCATATGGAAACTTCAATTGTCTTTTGATTCTTTTTTGCCTTTAAGCACAGTTGAACTGAGAGTACGTTAGTAAATAGTTGCTCTTATCTGACTAATCTATAACAGAGAATATTGTCTTATTTCATTCTTTCTTAATCTTAAGTTATGAAAAATGCTAAATGAATTCAGAAATTTTACCTGGATAGTGTAATATTATTTTAAATATAAGAGAAACATTATTCCTTTCTTTCTGCTTACTCGGGTTTTATATTTTATTTTAAACAACATTATGAAAATTTATTTTTACCTTTTTTCTTTAATTTTTTCAGTCAGAAGACAGAGTTAACTACAGCTCTGCATGATATGGTAGACCAGCTGGAACAAATTCTCAGGTGAGAAAAATGACAGTCTTTGGCGCTAAACTTATTAAGGGGGCTGTCCAGGAAATGTACTGAAGTCCAACTATTAGTCATGTTTCCTCTTATTTGCTTGACTTTATCAGGACTTAATTTTCTCAGTAACAAGTGCACCATTACCTTATTATAGCAGAATGGTAGCTTAATAAGCACATGGGCTGATAAGTCTATGTTTAAATCTAGTCATTGCCACTTACTAGCTATGCAATCTTTGGGCCTCAGGTTTTCTTACATATAATATCTAACTCTGAGACTATGAAAATAATACTAGATTAAGCATTTAAAGTAGCCCTAAAGTAGCCCTACACATAGTAGAGACATAAGAAATATGAGTTCCTGCAGCAGTTATTGCAGATTGATCAGCAGATGATTTTTATTTTACTTTTAGCTTTCCCTTTTCAGGAACAGTACATTTGACTGATTATTTGGATGATGTCAAACTGCACTAGAGCCCCATGTAACTCTGTAATATTTTTTATAGTCATAATGAGATATTAAAATGTCTTTTATGGAATTGGAAATAGTCTTAATTTGCTTTCAGGAAATTGTTTACTAGCATATATGTTTATATAAATGTATGCATGTAACAAATATTGTATGAAAAATAAGATTTTGAGATAATGAACTTTGTTCTTCCTATTTATAATTGTGGAAATTATAGATAATGTTACTTTAATGTGCATAGTAAAGTATAATAATTTGGACTCCAAGAATTTAGACATTTTATTCATTCAAAATAAAGTATTTTGGTGTAAATATTTTAAATTGCAGGTTGGGGAACAGAAAGTTCTTATGTTCCATATATGTGAATTTAATGGAGAATTAAGTGTTAATTTTCCTTAAGACTTCTATTTATTCTTACCTAGCCTGATTCTTGTTACTCTACATTCTGTAAACTATACATTTGTGTTTCTTGAAAAGTGTTTAATACATCAAGATTTTCCTGTTGTACACATAGACAGGCTTGTACCTTTCCACCTACCAAACTCCCCAGAAAATTCAGTATGTAGTTTGACTAAAGCTTGGTGGATCGGGTCGATATGGTCATTCCTCACAAATCTGCATAGTTGTCTTCGGTGAAGCTGAGATAGTTGGCACATGTTTGTGGGTGTTCCTGATAGTTATATGTTATGCCATCAGGTAACTCAAGGAAGCAGTAACAGCCTGTTGATTTCTGGAGGGTTGTGGTCTTTCACTGTTCAGCTTAATCTACCGAGCTTGTAAAATTAGAATTTACTATTCCTGTTGTACCTCCTAGCCCCAAATACTTGATAAGTATTTTATTCTATATAAAATCATGTGATATTACCTATCATATGAAGAGTATGAATTCTCTACAGCCACTCTCTTCAGTAGTAGTCACTTCATGAATGTGCCATTTGGTGAGACAGACTGAAGGTATGCCATCCTGGTGATTATGCAATGGGATATCTCAAGGAGATTCATAGGACATCAAGAGAATTTGTGATGTACTTTACATTTATATAGAATGGTTTCTTGAGGGAGAGTGAGCTTGATGTTCCTTCTAGAGTCCTCCAACTCTAAAATCCTTTACTATTTTCCTAGCAGCCTATAACAGAATACTAAATAGGATTGGTAAGAGTTATAATTGTATTGAAATTATTGATTTGGTTTATTTTACTGACTCGATGTTTTTAGATTACAGGGAATTGTAGAAAAGATTTTGAGATAAAGACAGGCCATCCATTTTTCAGTGTGTTCATTAGCCCAAATATGTTGTAACAAAATTCAGTGGGGGAAATAAGATTTATTATGTAATTATTAGGTTTTTGTTTTGTTTTGCTAAGAATTAAATTGATATAATCGGGTCGTACTGTGTGAAGCTTTTTTTATTTTTAACGCTAATCACTAAAGTGTTACTTGTATGCTAAGATTCTTAGACTCTTTTTGTTTGGTAATAAGACTTTTAAATTTTTTTTTTTTTCCACATATAGTGTGTCAGAGATTTTGGAAAAACATGGACTTGAGAAACCTGTTTCATTTGTTAAAACCACTCAGTCTAGCGCAGAAGAGGCACACAAGCTAATGGTTAGATTGACTAGGCACACCGGTCGGAAGTGAGTAAAAGAGTATTTGATGCTTATATATGTTTTTTTAAAAAAGTATTGCTTTCTTTCTTTTGACAACTTTAGTTGTGATTGCAACTAACAATAAATTGCACATATTTAAAGTGTAAGTATATGAAGAGTAATTATTAAGTTTTATAGATGTATATATCCACAAAATCATTGTTACAGTCAGGATAATGAATGTGTCTGTCATCCCTGTAAGTTTCCTCTTTCTCCTTTACAGTCTCCTCCTTCCTGCCCCTCCTCCTCATGTTCTCTTCCCCTCATCAGGGCTACCACTGATCTGTTTTCTTTCCCTCTGTGTATTACTTTGCATTTCTTAGAATTTAGTACAATGACTCTCACAGCGTGAACTACTTGGTGTGTCATCTTTCACTCAGCATAATTATTTTTTGATTTATCCATGTTGTAGCATATAATTGTTGCATGGATGTTTCGCGAGGGACAGGCAGCTTCACCACAGGTGTAAACCTGCTCCTGAAATTGTTTATTAAGAGACAGACTACGAGTTCATGGTGGCAAGTCGTGATGATCTTTATTTCTGACTACTATTTATAGTAAGGTGGTCACGTACACTTTATTAATTAACAGTCAAAGCATTCTTACTATTAATGTTTTCTAAAGTTATTTCAACCTTCAAAGGAGACACAAAGTTTGGAGACTCGAGATTACTAAAAGGGGAGTAAGACCTTGAGCTTTGCAGGAGACAGGTTTATGGCTTCTGTTTCTTTGCAGTCTGGAGGCCATGCCGTTTTATGGTGGGTGCATTCACACACACATCAACCTCTGAGCCTGTCTCTGCAGGAAGGGCTATCAACCCTATCCTTGCAGGCTTAACAGCCACATAGATCAGAGTTACTGAAGGTGGGTTTTTATGCCCAAACCTTCAGGCCCTGCCATGTTGACCAAGGCAACCAGGTTTTCAACAGAACTGCATTCCACAAAAGTCTGTCTGCCTGTTTCTGGAGTTTAAAATATGCACACAGCATGTGGGATTTTATCCCACATATAGTATATTTCTTTTTATTTGCTGAGTAGTATTTCATTGCATGGATTTTTGACACCTTTATCCATGTTTTGTGTTTGTCTTTTCCAAATAAAGCTGCGAATACTAATGTATAAGTCTTTGTCTGAACATATGCTTTTATTTCTCTTGGATAAATACTTAAAGATGGAAGGGAAAGATCACATGGTAGGTAGATGGTTGACTTTTTACAAAACTGCCAAACTGTTTTCCCAAGTATTCGTATTGTTTTATTTTCTAACCAGTCTTATAGAAGAGTTCTAGGTACTCTGCATCCTCATCAATACTTGGTGTGACCAGTGTTTTTAAAGTTAGCTACTTGGATAGGTGTCTAGTGGGATCTAATTTTGGATTTAATTACATTTCTCTAATGAGTATTATTGTTGTGCATCCTGACATGTGTTTGTCATCTGTATTTCTTCCTTGCATATTTTTAAAATTGAGATAATTTGTTTATTTATTTTTGAAAGTTTTCTTATATATCCAGGATACAAGTTCTTTACTAGATATTTGCTTTGCAAAAATTTTCTCCTATTCCCTACATTTTCATTTCCTTACCTGTGTTTTTTGAAAAACATGACTTTTTAAAAATTTGTGATTTTTTGAAGTCATTCTTTTTTCATTATACCTTTGTTATCATATGTAAGAATTCTTTGCTGCAAAATTCTTCTATTACATTTCCTAGGAAAAGTTTTAGTTTTACTTTTTATAGTTATATCCATGATTCATTTCAGAATTTATTTGTATTTATTGTTCAAAGTATGGATTAAAAACTGTTTTCACAGCTATTTCATCACCAGTCGTTGAAAAGACTTTCTCTACTGAATTGCCTTTGCAACAAAATCAGTTGTCCATATATAAATTGGTGCTTTTTGTATTCTTTATTCTGTTCCATTGATCTATTTGTATCTCTTTTCTCCAATATCATACTGTGTTGATACTGAAGATTTATACTAAATGTTAAAAGTAAGTAATATTAGTCTCCTAGCTTTGTTTTCTTTTCAAGATTATTTTGTATATTATAGGACCTTTGCAATTTTAAATGAATTTTAGAATCAGCTCGTCAATTTCTGTCATTTGGAATTTTGATAAGCATTGCTTCAGATCTCTTTGTGATTGCACCAGAAAAACCATACATAGGTATTTGACCAGGAGTTAGATTCATCACTTTTTTTTTTTGGATGCAATCTGATAATCTTTGCCTTTTAATTAGTAGATAAAACATTTATATTTGGTGCCATTTTGATATGATTAGTTTTAATTCTGTCATGCTGTTTGTTTTCTGTTTGTCCTTTTGGTTCTTTATTCTTTTTTGTTTTTTCCTTTTGCATCATCATTATTATTATTATTTGCTGTTCCATCTTATCTCCTTTGCTACTTACCAGCTATAACTTTTTGGTTTGTTATTTTCATGGTTGTTTACGGCTTACAGTGCAGCGTACCTCTTCAACTCCCCACAGTCTCCCTTCCTGATTTTGTAGCTCTTCCTCTGCAGAGTGAAGTGCCCAGCAGCACAGTTCCGTCTCCCTTCTCAGCCTTTTTGCTACTGTTTTCATATGTTATACCCTCATGTATATTAAAAACCTTCCACGTTGTTGTTATTTTTAAGTAGGCAGTTATTTTTAAAAGTGATGTAAATAATGATGAAAAATGCCGTCTGTTTACCCATGTAGTTACCATTTCTGTCACTTTTCATTTTCCTGTATGTAGACTTTTATTTTCATCTGGTATTAGTTTCTTTTTGTCTGAAAGACTTCCTTTAATGTTTCTTGTAGAGCTAGTATACCAGTAATTAATTTGTTCATATTTTCTTTAAAAGAGTCTTTATTTTGCATTTTTCTTTGAAGTATATGTTCACGTAGTATGGAATTCATATTTGACAATTTTTTGCTTAGCACACTACAGTATAGAAAATTTTCCACTGCTTTTAGTGTGCATATTTTTAACTGAGAAATCTGTTGTCAACTTTATTTTTGGTTTATCTATTTTTTATTGCTTTGTTTTTTACTTTATGAAATTAGTTCAAAATTGATGTTTTGTTGTATAGTTTTCATCATAAAATATCTTGAATCTTTGGTTTATAGTTATCAGATCTGGAAAATTTTTACTTATTATTTCTGTATTTTCTGCCCCTCTTATTTGAAGACTCTAATTCTACTTTTATTAGGATCTGAGAAGTTATCTTATAGTTCATCAGTGGTGTGGTTTTTTTATTTGTTTTAATTTACTTATATCTCTGTGTTTTATTTTGGATTATTTCTCTTGCTATTCTTTAAAGTTCATTAAATCTTTTTTTTCTTTTTTTCTAATCAGTCTGTACATACAGTGTATTTTCTGAGACTTTTTTTGTCTCTGAGATTTCAGTTTTGATCTTTGTTTTATCTTGCATGTCTCATTAACTTTTTCAACGTTTGTTATACATTTTTTAACATGCATAACATGTTAAACAAATGTTTAACATTTTTAGCATTTTTTAACATTCTTGTCTATTTTTCTACCATCAGTGCCTTTTCTAACATTTCCTATACTTTTTTTTTTTTTTTAAATATCTGTCTAACATTTGTGTTACCCATCTAATATCTGGGTAGGTTTTAGATGATTTTTCTTTTCATTATCTGTCCTATTTTTCTCTTTCTTTCCATGCAAAATAATTGTTACTGGATGCTAGATATTATAAATTTTCTTCTTGGCATGGTGGATATTTTTATATTTTTATGTTTTCTTTCTTTAAAAAATAAATTTTATTTGCATATTTAAGGTATATAACATTGATATTATAAAATACATATAGATAGTAAAAGAATTCCTACAGTGAAACAAATTAACATATTAATCACCTCACATATGTACCCTTTTTTGGGGGGGCAAGAGCAACTAAAACTTAATCATTTAGCTTGAATCCCATATTGAGTGCAGTGGTATTCCCTCTCATCCTGGTGTCGTCCATCACACCTCTAGAACTGCTCATTCTACATATCTGCTACTTTATATCCTCTCGCCTACATCTCCTCATCCTGCCTCCCCAACTGTCTCTGGGAAGCATTTTTTTGGCCTCTATGTCTGTATATTAGACTTTTTTCCTTTAGATTCTACATAGAAGTGAGAAAATGCAGTATATTTCTTTCTGTGTCTGGCTTATCTATTTTTAGCATAAATATTCTTGTATTTTTTTTTCTGGGATAGAGTTAGTTTGCTTGTAAATAGTTTAAGTCTTTTGCTGCTTGCGAGTGAGACTGGAAAAGTGTATTTTGGGGGCTAATTTTTCCTGTCTCCTGAGCTAAGACTCTACAATACCTATGTGTCTTTAGATTTTCCAGCCTCAAGACAAATAGTGTGATGTGAGCTCAACACTATTTTCCTTTCCCTCTTTTCTTTTTCTGGCCTTAGGCAGTTTTATCACAGGCATGTGGTCAATGTAGGAAGGTGGTCAACTATGGAGGTTCTGCTGTATTACTCTATCATCATTATTATTATTTACTAATGTTTATTTCTAAGAAAATAATAAAATTAATTAAGAATAGAGCAAAGAATTGAAGAGAAACTGTGGCTTTGAGGTGCTTGTGGAAAAACAGGACAGAGATTCTCCTGTGAAGGGGACATACCGGCCAGTAGAGAAGTGTGAGCTGAGCTATGGATTTGAGAGTGAGCCCCCTGGGTGTACAGGAAGGTGAGAGCCTGCATTTGTCACTCAGGGAGACTCTATAAATGTAGAGAAGCCTGGGGAAAGCCCTCTCGCTCCCCAACCCTGAAGGAGTCTGTTCATGGGCAGTAGGATTCAGTGAAGACAACTTTGCACCTTTTGAACATATTTTCCCTACTTCATTTTTAGGATTTAGAGTTACAGTTTAATCTGAATATCAAAAAAATAGAAGTCCAATACTAACAGACACTGTTGTATATTTCTTCTTAATCATTTAAGTGCCAGCTCTATCACATCTGCAGAACCTCATTGGCTCCAAGCAGAACTGAACTGGAAGTTCCCTAGCCTTGTAGCTGCCGCTCTCGGCAGTTGTGTCTCTTGTGACTCTACTGTACTGCAGCAGTGCTGGGGTCTCTGACAGACCACATTTGGGACTCAAGTTCCCTTGTAGATTATAATTTCTTCGGCAAAACTGTTGACAGCCACTGTATACCTCAAGTGGGAACTGACTTATTGATGGTTCTCTGTCAATAGTTTTTAAATGGTTAATTTAGAAGATTTGACTATGTAAGTTTTAAGATTTCTTTACAGCTACCAATAGATAGCATTTCCAGAATCTGCTGACCCTACTCTAGAATTTACTCTTCAGCAGGAAAGCCTAGCTGTTGCAGCTAGATTATCTACCATCCTCCCCTGAGTTCAATATGTTTGAAGTCCCTGAAGTTAGTTCCTCCTCATGTGATCTACTCACTGTGACTGTGTAAGAGAATATGATCCCTGTTTTCAAAGTAGATAACTCGAGAATAATCTTAATTATTTTATGTATGCTTCTATGGCTTGGCCTTTAATACATGTAGAAACTCTATGCATATTCTAAATGGTGACAGATACCAGCTAATCTGTTACAAAGCCAGTTTTAGCATCTTATGTACAATTCTACTCTTCCCTGGAAAATTCAACTTCATTCCAAAGCTGCAACTAATATTGTGTTTGTGTTCAGGGATCTTTCTGTTAATTTGCAAACCTCTTATTTAGTTTAAGTTCTACTCTTGATTCTTATTTATTGAATGTCTTCTGAAAAAGGCTATGGTAAATAATGTGTTATAATTAATGTGTTTTAATTAGAACCTCTACTTAGGCTAGCCATGTGTGAAAAAACATTAATACCATCTGCCCCAGCGTTGATGGTTTTCAGAACAGCTGGCCTGTGAGAACTTAAATTGAGTTAGGCAATGCCTGGGTCTGAGTTTATCAGGCTGGTGCAAGATGGACACTCAGTTCATCAGACATTCTGCTACTTGGATAAGTGTTGGATAAAAAAGAAAGAATACTGAGTTGGTATGAAAAAGATAGAATATTGAGTTGGTATTTGACAAACATAAAACAGAACCAAACAAAAATTTGTCTTTTGAATACTGATATTCACGATCATGTAGAACTTCAAGACTAGAAGGTAAAACATAAATGATGATTCTAAACGCACATATTCAACTAGGATGAACTTTTAAGTGAGGAAGAGAGAATTATAGGGTACATTCTTTCCTACTAGACAATATTAGTAATCATGTAAGTAATTTACAAACAATGTGTTTGCAACCTCAGACTCATTCATTCCCATTTGTTAAATGCTTATTATATACCCGAAAAGTGGGAGTGCTTTTTCATTTATTCTACTTTAAGTTAATCTTCATGATATACAAAAAAGGAATCTAAAGCTCAGAATGGTTAAAATATTTATTCAGATCTATACTGAATAATTGAACTTTTATGTTTAGGAGCATCTTTCGTCAAAATTAGTCTCATCAGTTTCTCTTTGAGTTGGGCTTTCAGTGGAAAAGTGAAATTCATAAATATTAAATGACTTGCTTGTGATCACACAACTAGCCTGAGATTATGGGTGAAATTGTTAAAACCTGTTTTCCTGCTGCCAGAGAATCTGACCATTAATTCTCAGCTCTATAATTCTGGAAATCAATGTAAAATGGTTTTTAATCAACTAGATTGCATAGGCCCCACTGTATATATAGAACTGGATCCCTGATTAGTAAATTGCCTCTGACCTGGGGAAACTATAAATGAACTAGAAATACCTGATAGAATTTTATGCTCTGGGCTTTTCTAAAGGTGGTCACTGACATGTCCCTGAAGTAGCCTTGAAAACTGTGCCTGTGAATTGTTGCTAAAGATACTGGCTCTTCTAGGACATGTAGCGTCTTCCTAAACCAGACATGGCAAAGACTGTAACTAATTCCTCTCTGAGGCTTTCTTTCCTTGCATCTGGGCACTCACCTAAGGAGATAACTCCGGGAGTGCTTTAGGCTGTGCCAGTACTATCACTGACAGATGCTGATGCTGTGATGCTTGCTGGGGAGCCTGGTTACTGTCCCCAGACTGATGTCAGATTCAGCCTGTGGTTGTCCTATGGTCTGAATGGTCAGCTGAAGTTAGAAGACCCCCTGCTGAGGGCAGCAGAGCGATGAAGATGGGATTTGAAACTAACCTCTGTCTCTAAGGCTTTTTCTCCTGTATTTTAGCTGCTATATCTTATTCTGCTTTATTTTGCCTTGGCAACTCACACCTTGTTTTCCTTTGCCATTACCATTTAATGCTGTTTCACCTTTGAGTCCAGGTAGACTGTGGGGGCTGCTTTGGCAGCATCTCTGTTATTAAGGCATAGCTGCCTGACTTTTCCTTCTGTCTTTAATCCAAACTTTTTTTCAGAAGTTCACATAAGATATATTCCTATTGATCATTTGGGAGGTGGAATTTTTTTTTTAAATATATTTGGCCAATTAAAAAGAAAAATTTTATGAATTGTTTCCTCCTTCTCTTCTTTTTTTTCTAGGCAGCCTCCTGTTAGTGAGTCTCACTGGAGATCATTGCTGCAGGACATGCTAACTATGCAGCAGAATGTGTACACGTGTCTCGACGCTGACGCTTGCTACCAGGTAATGCTCTCCATGGAAACTATTCCTTTTTAATTCAGAAACTTAGATTATTCTCATTTATTTAGCATAAGGGTGATAACAGTGAGCTTCCTGGTCAGTAATGCTGTTGGATACCAGCTGATAACGGGCTAATGCCTCTAGTTTGAGACTTTGACACTTGTTCCTCTGTCTTCCCTGTCTGTCCATTGCAACATTGTCTGTTTAGTGAGTCAGTCCTTACCTAGAAAACTCTGACTCATACTTGATTTCTCTTACTTCTGTAGTCTTTGTGGTCACAAAAACTTACCTAATCTACCTGAGAAAAGTCTTTCAGACTTGTTGTGTCTTTGTCTCTGCATAACTACAGCAATCCTGCCACTCGTTTCCCTGCTTCTGTCTCTTTTTCTGGTTTATACAACAGTGTTCTTCTAAAACTTCATAAAAGTTGTTCCATGTCACTTATCAATAACCAGAAAGTACTTCTACTCCTTAGCATGCCTCAGAAAGCCACAGCAGAGTTCAGCCTCTCTGTCCCCTCCTGCCTTTGCCCCTCTCCGTTGTCCTGTGCTGTAGTAGCTCCTTCAAGTCTGTCATCAGTCCCTCCCCCACCCACCCCCATGCTGTTTTATGTTTCTGTTACTTTGACTACATTGTCCTGGGCCTGGAATATGGTTTTTTTTTTTTTTTTTTACTTGGAAATAGGGGTAAAATTTCAGAACTCAGCTCACTAATTTTGCCCCCTAGGATGCCTACCTTTGTCCTTTCATATAACTTCTCTCTACTCTAGCCTTTTAAAAAATGTAGTTATTTGTTTATATGCGTTTCTTCCAATTGGTCAATAGTTCCTAAACAGACATTATCACACCATGTTCTTCCTCATATCCTCTAGTGCACCTTGTAATTTCTGGACTATAAAGGATATTTAAGAAATGGTTGTCACTTGACAGGGACTATAATGCAGGGGGGATTTACTCATTGATTTAACTAACTCATTTTTAATAAGATGCAGTCAAGAAAGGGTTTCTCATTTGAATTTTCTTGTTAAACAAGCCAGAACCAAAAATCATATGGGATATTTCTTATATTGCTTTGCTCTTGATACCACAAAGCATGAACCGCTGATGAAATCAGAGCTGTAAAAACAGGTCTCTATTTTATGGCTTTGTTTAGCTTTTTAATTCAAGGTGTTTTTAACAAAAGAGCACTAGTGTAGACTATTGAGAAATTAATGGCTTTTTATTTGAATTGCAGGTTTTTAAATGCTTGAATGACCATAATGTTCACATGATGATTTCAGTCTCAGACCACAGAATATAATACAATTGTCAGTAACTTCCCCTTTTACATTTAAAGCAACACTTGAAATGAGTTTCAGAAGAAAATAATCTGCATGTTCATGGAGTCTAAAACCTAAGTGTCGCTAGTATGTTTGAAGTAGTGTTTTTACACTGGAATGCCATTATTTTGGTGCTTTCCTATGTCTCGCTATGATTCTGATTCTGATTGAAAAATTGGCAATAAATATATTACATTTGAACTACTGTGTGGAGTAATGTGTCATACCAACTTGTCATATTACAGTGTCAAAATATTTTAACACCTTTTTTTTAGGCTTTGATATTTTAATGACTCCTGTCCACTGATCTTTCTCTGTTGAGAAAACATTTAAAAGCATATTATAACAAGTTTGGAAAGGTTCTCAAAGATGATAATATAGATTTGGTGAACTTAAAGTTTTAAATATCATTTTAGTATCTTTTAAATCGTGCTATATTGTCTTCTTGATTTTTGGTTATTAGGTTTTACTGTCCTTGGAAAATAACTAGAAAGCTCAGTGGCATAATTTCGGAAATGTTAGATGAAGATTTATATATAGCTTATAGAACAGAGATATTTATTATTCACATTAGCAGAATCTTTTACATTTTGGGGTAAGTAAATTGTGTTTTCCAACATTGGGTATTGACTTCTTTTGGCTTAATTAAATAGACCAAAGAAATACAGTGACACTGGAAGTCATTTGGAGTAAGCCGTTTTCTTTTTTGTTGTTGTTGTTGTTGTTGGAGACAGTGTCTTACTATGTCACCCTCAGTAGAGTGCTGAGGTATCACAGCTCACAGCAACCTCAAACCCTTGGGCTTAAGCAATTCTCTTGCCTCAGCCTCCTAAGTAGTTGGGACTACAGACATCAGCCATAGTGCCTGGCTATTTTTTTGTTATTGTTGTCATTGTTGTTTAGTGGGTCCTGGCTGGGTTTGAACCCACCAGCCCTGGTGGATGTGGCTGGCAACCTGACCACTGAGCTATGGGCACTGAGCTGGGTAGAGTAAGCCATTTTCATCTGTAACATATAAGTGACTGAGGTTGCTCATTAATAGTTTACTTTCTTTCACAATATCTATTTCATAGGAGAGCCCTCTTATACATTAGTGGTTTTGTCAGACATCTCAACAAAGCCCTGTCAAAAAGTCTGCTGCAGTAAACCTAGATGCAGAGAAATGAAATAAGAGGATCCTCTGAAAATTGAATGGTTTTCTTAATTTTTTTTAAAGACAGAGTGTCACTCTGTTGCCCCAGGCTAGAGTGTCTTGGAGTCACATTGGCTCATAGCAACCTCAAACGCCTAGGTTCAAGCATCCTGTCTCAGCCTCCTAAGTAGCTGGGACTACAGGTGCTCCCCACAATGCCCAGTTAATTTTTTTCTATTTTTAGCAGACACGGGGTCTCACTTGTGTTCAGGCTGGTCTTAAATTCCTGAGCTCAAGCAAGCCACCTGCCTCTGCCTCCCAGAGTGCTAGGATTACAGTAAATTATAAGGATACTTTTGCTTCTCCATGAAATCTTATTTCTTTTAATCTTTTATTTCTGTGGTATTTCTCATCCAACTTATACTAATTATATATAACATTATTAGTGTAGATCTAAAAGGATAGCTTTGTTTTATACTTTTCTTGGAGTAAGTATATAAATAATCTCAATTACAGAATTAATTTTATGTTAATTGATATTATTAGTTGCCTAATAGGATATAATATTTGCATGAGTATCAGTTTCTCTTGTTATATTTGAATTATTTTTCATATTCAAGTTAGAAAAAACTCAAAATTTTATGGTATGTTGTAATTTTAATGATTAGGTGTAAGTACATTTGTGGCTTATCTATTTGGTTTGTAAGACTGATTTTAGATGATTTAATCAATTATGAAATATATGTATCATCTTCAGAGATTTTCTTTTAAAAACTAAATTGTTTAAGAATATAGTTTAGGCAGAGTGGGCCTGTTGAGGTTGGGACAGTGTATCTAATATGTTCTGTTTTGAATGATACAGTGTATAAAATGGAAAGCTACATTTTTCATATTAGAAAAATCTGTTTCTTGGTTGTAACGCATTAAAATGTTATGCTTAAGTTTTATTTATTCGGTAAGATTATTATTTCTTCTTTCTACAAGATGATTTTTTATTGAGGTAAAATTTATATAACATAAGATTAATCACTATGAAGCGTATAATTCATTGTCATTCAGTAAGTACATTTAAAATGTTGCACACATACAACCTTCACCTCTGAGATGGATTATTTTTACACTGTATTCCATTTGGATTTCAGAGCCTTCATTTTGTTGAAACTGAGTCTTCCTACTTTATCGCTAATTCTAGTTTTTCCTTCTTCCCAGATATTTACAGAAAGCCTTCTGTGCTCCGGTCGCCTTGACAATATCCAGCTGGCTGGGCAGATGATGCACTGCAGCGCCTGCTCACTGCCCCCTGCTGCAGGCGTAGCCCGCAAAGGGAAGCCCCAGTACAGGGTCACTTACCAGAAAAGCATTGACTTGGTTTTGGCTGCCAGCAGAGAGTACTTCAATTCTTCTACCAGCCTCACAGATAGCTGCATGGATCTGGCCAGGTAGAATAACTCCTTAAGGAGGAGAGGGAAGCAGAATATGCAAACTCCTTTGCTAGTAGTTTATTCTTTACTTTGCGAAATATATTATCACAAGTACAGATTGACTATGTTGTATAGGGCACAGTTATTTTTGCTTCAATATTAAAACGAATGATGTTATGAATATCCAGCAACTTCCTCTTGGTCATTTTTTTAGCATGTTCTGTAAGTCTGAATTTCTCACCTGTTGGAAGAAATTTATGTGATAAACTGTGAATTTGAGTTCTGAAAATTTTCAGCACGTGTGGGTAGTGTCTGTGTCCTTTGCATAACTCCACTTTGTCTAGAGACAAGGGTCCTAATTCGATGAAGCTCAAAAAGTACCTTCTAGCTCGAAATTTTTAGACTATAAATTCAGTTCCTCTCCTGTCCTGTTATACTGCTTTTTTAATTCACACTGTAAATCTTAGTAATTAGATAAACACAATTGCAGTGATTTTTTTTTTTTGAAGAATTTATTAATGATTTAAAATGACTTTTTAGGTCAGGTGTGGGGTCTCATGCCTATAATCCTAGAACTCTGGAAGGCCAAGGTAGGTGGATTGCCTGAACTCAGGAGTTCTAGACCGGCCTGAGCAGAGTGAGATCCTAGCTCTACTAAAAACTGAACAACTAACTGGGCATTATGGCAGGTGCTTGTGGTCCCAGCTACTCAGGAGGCTGAGACAAAAGAATCACTTGAGCCCACCAGTTTGAGGTTGCTGTGAGGAATGACACCATCACATTCAACCTTGGGGCACACTCCTCCAAAAAAGAGGAAATGAATAAATAAGATTACTTTTTATAAAGTTAATTTTTATAAAATTAGAAACCTAATAAATATCAAATAAGAAATAAGCTATATCACCTCTGACTAATAAAACTTAAATCTTCAGAAAGATAATCTTATTTAACATTCTAGAATTTTAAAATGTGGTTTACAGGCAATCCCTGACTTTAAATGGTTTGACTAAGATTTTTCAAATTGACAGTAGACTGAAAGCAATACACACTCAGTGGGAACCGTATCTTGAATACTTAGAACCCAGTGGGAACCGTATTTTGAGTACTCAGAACCATCTTGTTTTTCACTTTCAGTACAGGATCCAGCTAATTACAGGAGATACTCAACTCTTATAAAACAGGCTTTGTGTTAGATGATTTTGCCCACCTGTAGTCTGATGTGTTTCTGAGAATATTTGAGGTAGTCTGTGTAAGGTAGTATGTTTGATAGATTAGGTGTAATAATTACATTTTTTACTTACATCCAATTGTGAATGAGTTTCCCTGGATCTAACCGCAGTGTCAGACCCAGTGGTGTCTGTGGTCCGTCACTCCTCCTCTCCCCCCATCTGACTCGGATCTGCTTTTCTTCCACTGGTTATTTTCCAGCTCTCTTTTTTTAGTACCTCATCCCTCAGTGTATATTTCTCCTTCCATTCCTACCTTGGAAGTTTGAGTATGTTTTGTTTAGCTTTGTTTAAGATCTCCTTTCTTTTCTTTCTTTCTTTTTTTTTTGCGGTTTTTGGCCAGGGCTGGGCTTGAACCTGCCACCTCTGGCACAGGGGCCGCTGCCCTACCCTTTTGAGCCACAGGTGCCCCCCAGATCTCCTTTGTAGTCCCTGCTCGACTTTTCTTTATTCAATGTTAAGCTAATCCTCATTCACTTTTAGAAACATACTTTGCTACTTTCTCTGCTTAAGGCAATTTGCAGTTTTTCAGAGGACCTGAATTTTTCATGTAATCTATGAGTGTTTGTTTCTTGATCAAAGAAACTGAAGTAAGCTGGGGACCTTTTTGTTGTCTATTGCAAATTACTTAGATTTTGTGTATTCTTACTGCATATCATTTTCCAACACTATGTATCCTAATTTTATTCTGTCTTGTCAGATATTCTGATTAACAATTTATAAGAGATTCTACATTTTTTGATAGTGAATTATCCATTATTTAGTTAATGAGATTTTTGAACCTAATAATTCCAACTCTCTTTTGCATATATATATAATATTTTACAAAAATGAGGTATACTGTACATTTCTTTTTATTATATACTTTTATCAGTTTGTTATGCAAATATTTATAGATCTGCAACATTTCCATATGTTTTACAGCATCTTAGTAGATTGGTCTAACCCTTTTTTGACTGCATTTAATTGGTTTCAAGTTTCCCTGTTTTCATTCTCTGAGAAGCAGCTGAGTATAAAGATAAGATCATAGTTTTTAGAGCTAGATGCCTGTATGCAAAGCCAATCTTGACCAGCCACCAGCTATGACCATGGGTCAAGCATTAGGGCCCCATCTTCTTCACCTGTAAAATGAGGACAATAGAATTACATTATAGGACTATTGTAATATTAACTGAGTATGTAAAGTAGTTATAACTTTGCCTGTTGTATAAATAATGTAGAGTGGAATTGCTGAATCAAGGAGGAAACACACAAAATTTTGATATATGTTGTCAAATGGTACCAGTGTCTTCTCTGTTAGTAGGGCACTGAACGTGTGCTCCTTCTCTAAACTAACTGTCAGTCTTTCTAATTTTTGCATATTTACCACCTGCATTTGTAATTTTTCTTTTGAAACCTGTTTCTATCCTTCACTTATTTTCCTTTCAGGGTGTTCATCATTTTACTGTTGGTTCTTAGAAGTTTTCTTTTGGGCATAAGGGACTTTTGCCCTTTGCCCATCTCTAATATTTTAACTGTGTTGCCCAGTTTTTATTATGTATGATTTATCTTTCCAATGATTAAACAGAATTTTTGTAAAATGTGGTTTTTTTTTCTGTGTCATCCTTTGAAAATCTTAATTTCCGAGGCCATTAAAATATTTCTCGTAATTTTTTAGTACTTCATTGGGTTTTTTTTTTTACATTTAAATTTTAAATTCACTGGGAAGTTATTTTAATATATCATTTGGTAGCAATTTTAGTGTCATTTCTCCCTTCAGATGACTAAGTAGTTGTTTTAACCTCAGTAAAGCTTAAAAGTAACCTCTCCAGCCCTGCTAGGGATATCTCATAAGAAGTCAAGTTTTCTCAAATCAGGTTATTGAACTTGACAGAGTTGTTTAGTTAGAAGATCTTTTTCTTTTCTACCAAGGGATTCTATTTTTATATCAAATGAAGAAAACACCAAATAGAATAACCATGGAAACTGGAAATTGTGTTTGACCTAAATCTTTTTGACAGGTATTTCTCAGAGATCATTTAAAAAACTGTCCTACCAGTATCTTCCTCTTCTTTACATGCCTTTCTTGGCCACAAGAACACAGCTTAATTTTAAATACATGCCCTACCTGTTCAATGTAGCACTGAATTGATTGTGATCTGTTACCCTGGGTGTATTTCAGTATTTACAGTTATATTGAATATAGAAAATAGGTCAGACCCTCCCACTGATTAAAGTATTATTTATTAAGTAGATTTTTTGGAGAAAGCAATAAATAGATAATACAAAAGGGTATGTATTGGTAGTAAGTCTTTCTCCTCACTCTAGCTCCCCAAACTTTATCCCTCAGCTATTTTTAAAATCAGTTTCTTGTATATCCATTTTATTAAATGTTGCCCTCTTCTTTCTTAAATCACAACTAGGTTGTTAACTATTTATACATACGTTGCTTTGCTTTTTTTACGTGCATTCTATATAAAGATTTGTCCATATGCATATATGTAGGTCTATTTTATTCCTTTTTGATGGTTGATAAAATATTACATTATTTTACTTTTATAGAATTTATTTAATTAGTTTCTGATTCAGTTTACTTTCTTTAATTTCAAAACCAACCCAGTTGTGAACATCCATGTAATTGTACGTTCTTGAGCATATGTGAGCCTGTTTGTAGTGTTAATTTTTAGAATTAGAATTCCTGGGTTCAAAAGTAAGTGTATTTAAAATTTTGAAAGAAGGTACAAAATATTTATAGTCCTTTTACAGTTGGATCAAAAGAACATGTAAGTGCCGAACTGATGTAAATCCTTAAGTTTTGTAAGAATGAGCCAGTCCTGAATCTGTCCTTCAGTCGCAAAGACGCTGTTCCGGGGCCTGAGTGTCTGTGTCTGGTGGTCTGTGGCTCTAGCATTTATGAGTCCTTTGTGTCCTGATCACCACCTGTCTTTCTAGTCTTGTTTCCCAATGTTCCTTTACAAATACTTACCTGAAAATAAATTTATTCATTAAATAAAATATTTATTAAATGTAGTTTCTCTGAATATTTTAAAATGTGCTTTAAAATATCCCATAGAAATACTACATTCTTAGATCAGCAAATCACCTTCTTCTATAGTGGGTCTCAGTATTGCATTACAAACTAATTCTCCCTTGTTAATCAGAAAAATGCCCCTTGAGCAGTTTCTTAAGTCATTTCTTGTTTCTTTTGGGGACCAAATTGTTCCTGAATCAAGACATTTCTGTTTTCCCTAAAGGAAAACTGGAAATTATTTTAATACCTAAAACAATCCTTTCTCATATCATTACTTTTAGGTTCAGTATTAGAAACAACACAGAAAACAGAATTATGATGCTTCATCCCACAATACCTTTATAAGCTCCGTGTAAACCCGGGCAATTACTTTACTTTACCTCTCTGGCTTCAATTTTTGCTTTTCAAAAAGGCAGATAGATGATGATCTTTGCCTATCTCACGAGCTTGCTGTAAGGATTAAGTAAGAAAATAGGACACATCTGGCAGAATGAATGCCTAGAATGCAGCACATTTTTGATAATTATGTGTTGGATCTCATGTTATTGAATATAGAAAGACAACTTTGCTAATATGTGTTACTTTTAAAATTTTATTTAGTAATTCAAATTAATCAACAAAAATGAGCAAACAGTCCTACCTATCACTGGGCAAGAGACATGAGCAGAACCTTTTCTGAAGAGGACAGGAGAATGGCCAAGAAACATATGAAAAAATTCTCATTGTCCCTAATCATCAGAGAAATGAAAATCAAAACCGCCCTGAGATATCATCTATCTCCAGTGAGAATAGCCCACATCACAAAATCTCAGAGCTGCAAATGTTGACATGGATGTGGGGAGAAGGGAACACTTTTACACTGTTGGTGGGATTGCAAACTAATACAGCCTCTATGGAAAGAAGTATCGAGAATGCTCTAAGAGCTAAAGGTAGACATTCCATTTGATCCTGTAATTTCATTACTAAGAATCTTCCCAGAAGAAAATAAATCATTTTTCATAAGGACAGTTTCATTATAATGTTTATTGCAACTCACTTCACAATTCCCGAGACATAGAAGCAACCCAAGTGCCCATTACCCCATGAATGGATTAATAAACTGTGGTATGTATACACACACACACACACACACACACACACCATGGAACACTGTTCACCTATAAAAAAACGCCAGTGATTTGATATCTTTTCTATTTACTTGGATGGAGTTGAAACACACTTTGCTTAGTAAAGTATCACAAGAATGGAAATGCAGGTATCCACTGTGCTCAATACTAATATTAATCTAATAGAAAAATAAATACATGTCCATATGAGAGAAAAATACAAATGTATTCAAGTGGAGGGAGAGGGAGGAGAGAAAGGGGGAAGGACAGTAGGTAGGGGGTTGTGTAAGCTCTCAACTGATGGACACTGAGGGTGCACCCCCAGGGTTGAAGGACTCAACTGCCTCAACTACAATTTGAACTTTACTTTAGAAACACTCACAACGTAACCTAGTCATTTGTACCCTCACATTAATCTGATTTTTTAAAAATAAAATAAAAATCCAGAAAAAAACATTTATCTAATTTCTTTTAGGTGTTGCTTACAGCTGATAACAGACAGACCCCCTGCCATTCAAGAGGAGCTAGATCTCATCCAAGCCCTTGGATGTCTTGAAGAGTTTGGAGTAAAGATCCTGCCTTTGCAAGGTGAGTTTTTTACTTACTGTTGCATTGTTATTAACTTATTTTGCCTTAATGTTCCTTTTTAGTTTTTAGAACTAGAGACTGACTTTGGTCATTTAATTCATTGGGAATGGATCATGCACCCCATCCCATTTTTTGATTGAAATCTTGGGTGAAAACACAAAAGATAAAATAAAGCCAGCTTTTTTTTTCTTTTAAGTTTATTCACATTTGTAACATTTAAAAGAAATAACATTGGTAACAAAGCAGTGAGACTGTTGGATAAAAATAAAAATAGAAATTGGGGATTATGGAAGAGAGTTTCAGATGTACATTTGTTTTAGTAAACAATTTCTGTATTTTGTTTGAATTGCATAGTCTTATAACTAGCTAAAAATAGTAATAGTTTAATTTCTTTTTATCTTTGACTCAGCTATTCTTTAATTCATTCTATTTTTGTTTAAAGAGAGAATGATAGAGAATTCTTCTATAAGAGTTTAATTACTGGGGCTGCGCCTGTGGCTCAGTGGGTAGGGCTCCAGCCCCATATACCGAGGGTGGCGGGTTCAAACCTGGCCCCGGCCAGTCTGCAACAAAGAAAATAGCTGGGTGTTGTGGCAGGTGCCTGTAGTCCCAGTTACTAGGGAGGCTGAAGCAAGAGAATCGCCTAAGCCCAGGAGTTGGAGGTTGCTGTGAGCTGTGTGATGCCATGGCACTCTACTGAGAGTGATAAAGTGAGACTTTGTCTCTATAAAAAAAAACAAAAAAGAGTTTAATTACTAATGATATATTAAGGTTGCTCATGTTTTTTTTTTTTTTTGTAAATGTGAAAGTCATATAGATACTGTCCAAAGCAGGCAACCTGTTACATAGTCACTGATCCCCTCAACCTGCTGCTGTGATGACAGTGTGCCTCGCATAGTGCCCTGGACCTCACCTGACCTTATTCAATGAGCGGGAGGTAGATTTTCTGTTGTTTCAAATCCTGGACTTCAGTGTCCTTCAGTGAATAGGGTTACTTGGCCAGCTTCCCTGTACTCTTGTTATTTCTATTTTTAACTCTAGAAATGTTTGGGAGCAGGGGTTGGGGAGTCTAGCTGAATTTCTTCCATCTGTGTTATTTGGTAAGTTTTCACCATAATGGTCTCTCCTCTTTTTTTTTTTTCTTTTTCTTTTTTAACCTCTTAATACCTTCAGGTAATGATGGCCTGTCACAAGTTCCTTGGTGTCTTTATCCTCTGTAGTGTCCAGAGTTGGCTGGATTTTAGGGGATACAGGCCAGTCCAGACAGTCTTATTTTCATATGGGTCTCCATATTGCTTATACTAAAAGTTAAAGTTCTGCTTCAGACAAACTTACTAGATTTGAAAGAAGTATTATTTTTACTTCAGACATCATTGTTTGCATAATTATTGTATGCATTTTAACCTAATATGTATGCAAGGTGATTGCTAAATCACTAGAAAATTCTATTCAGTTGTTCTATTATTGTAATTTTTGAGCTTAAAGCTTCTTAAAATTGTGACTGTTAACCAGGCTTACTACAAAGCATTTTCAATTTATTCTAACATGTCTTAAATCATTAACTACCTCCCCTCAAACATTTATTTTAATTGCAATGTTTAGTTAGGGAAGAATCCAGAGTATAATGAATCTTTTGCTCTGTTTGTATCTCCTATTAGGTTACATTGTGATAGATTTGACTCTGTGAATGTGTGGGTTTGTTTCACCTACGTATTTAATTCAAACAGATTCATAGAATACAAAAATTAATTTCTTGAAGTCCCCCAAATGCTATCAAATTTCGAAATAATTAAATTGCATCCTGATTTCTGTGATAATCAATTAGCAATATGGCTGCAGGTAATATTTGTGTATCAGAGGCTGTGTTGAGTCTCTGCAACCAAAACTGCTGCTCTGCTGTAGCTTCTGAGAATTTCCTGACTAAGGAGTATATGACTAAGCTTTCATATCTTGACAGTTTTCCAACTTGACATATTGATTTGGAGTTTCCAATTAGAATGACTGCCAGAAAATCTTCTGGATGGAATATCGCCTTTGTGTTCTTTTTGTCATGTTCATCCCACAGATTCAATTTAGGTTTCGGGTTTTTGTATTCATCAGTAATACTGGACAAACAAAGCAACTTGATATTTAGAAATTTATGGTCCAGGTATTTTCATTGTAGTCGCTGTACATAGTTCATTTTTTCACTTTGCTTTGTTTCAAAGCTCTGTGCCTGGACTCCAGGACTTTCTATTTGTCTTTAGGGAAAGCTGATGTGAGAAAATTTTAAAAAACTTAACTAATGAATTAATAGAAAATAGGCACCCTCCCAACTTGGGTGATGTAGCAGAGACAGCAAGTGGGTATGGGGAACATGGAACAGGTTTTGGAGGATCAGGTGGTGGGTGGCTGGTATAATAAGAATTATATGAAGTTTGAAAAGACGAGTTCTACCTTGTTCAAAATTTCCCTTAAGTCCTGAGTTGGTAGTTAAAAAGGTGACACATTTTTCTTCAGATTGACAGTTTATGTACTAAGATCTGTTATACATTATTTATTCATAAGCAATAATAATTCTGGTGTTTCTTAACTGTGCTTTTTACTATTATTAATTCACATCAGTCTGGAGACTAACGCAGTTTTCATTTTGTTTGGTTTCCTTAGATTTGGAAGATCATGACACCCTTTTGTGATGTCTCTGGGTCAAGTCTTACTGTGTTTTTCTTTTGTAGTGCGATTGTGCTCTGATAGGGTCAGCCTCATCAAGGAGTGCATCTCCCAGTCTCCCACATGCTACAAACAATCTGCCAAGCTTCTGGGCCTTGCTGAGCTGCTGAGGGTTGCAGGTAAATCTTTGAAATATGAAACCACAGAATAAATTTTCTGTATTATTCTTGACATTATCCCAAGTGAATAGAGGATTGTATGCTTACAGGTATCAGAAGAGATCTTTAAGGCAAGGATTAGTCTTTTCTAGAAAGACTAGCATATCATAAAAATGTGTGTCTATACTGAGCTGCTGGGACCATCTGTCCTTTAAAATGAAGACAGACTTATTCAGGTTGTTGCAGAATGATTGTGAGATTAGGAGCAGAAGTCAGCATAGCCATTTGTAACCAGAAAGCTTAACTGTCAAACAAGCCAGCCTTACAAGATGACCTGACCTCCAGTCTCCAAATTTAGTTTTTTTTTTTTAGATCTGACCAATTTGTTTCCCTTGAGTTGGGTTTCAGTTTGCTTGTATAGGAACCCAGTGGGCAGGATGGAAAATTACTAAAAAAAAATCATTAAGGTTAAGGAAACATTCTAACTAAACAACCTAACAGAATACAGCTTTTTTGGAGGCAGACCAGAGCCCCTGGGGGATGGGGATAATAAGAGGTTTAGTCAGATACCGATGGTGATCAGATATCTGGGATGAGGGATTCTGGCTAAACTGAGGATGTGCTCAAGGACCCAGTATAGTAGGTCTATTCAGGTTCAAGGGGTCCCTTCTAGAATTTGTTCCAGAAGACAGTCTATTTCAGTGCTCCAGACAGCACTTATATTTTAGTTTCTAAATACTAGTTGAATTTTTAAGAGAAAAAATATTATTGCTTCATTATTGTCACCCACTCAATGGGGTGATCATTATTTCTTAAGCCTTTTTATAACCTGCTTTTCTTTTGCAGCATAGATTTTTTTTTTTTCTGACTTTTTCCTTTACCACAGTATTACAGGCTTTTCTGCAGAGCTGTAAACTACTCTCATTTTGGACTTTCTGATTTGGGTATTTTAATTAGGAACTGATGTTATCATTGATCTCTCAGGAGTCTGAGGTCTAATTTCATACTTAATAAGTAGATTGATTAGAGGATATGGGGATTTAAAAAAATTAGTTGTTGTGAATCTTTGTCCTCTGATCATTTAAAACCAGCCTAATCTCTGTGTTTTATTTTTTAATTAATTTGAAAAACAGTGTTAACGGGTTTTTCTTAATCAATGGATACTGCCATAATCGTGTAGTCATGCACATGTACTTACAGGTGAAGACCCAGAAGAAAGGCGTGGGCAAGTTCTCATCCTTCTGGTTGAGCAAGCACTTCGTTTCCATGACTATAAAGCAGCCAATATGCATTGTCAGGAGCTGATGGCCACTGGTGAGGAGATGACTTTTTTTTTTTATTTTTTGCAGTTTTTGGCCCTGCCAGTTTAGCACTTTGGACACAGCCTCTTTACGTGATAAGTAAGGGAAAAGTTCTGTTTGAAATCAGTTGACCTGATTGGTAAGCCAGCCACATTTAGGCTTGAGATAAATAAGTATATGGTGTGTGTGTATATATATATATGTATATGTATATATACATATATATATATTTTAATTTTTTTACAGACTAGGTCTCTTTCTGAAATGTAGTGGCACCATCATAGCCCACTGCAGCCTTGAGCTCCTGGGCTCAAGTTACTCTTCTGCCTCAGTTTCTTGAATAGCTAGGACTATCGGTTCATGCCACTGTGCCCCCCTAATTTTTCTTATGTTTTTAGAGATAGAGGTCTTCCTTTGTTGCCCAGGCTGGTATCAAACTCCTGTTCTCAATCAATTTTCCCACCACAGCCTCCTGAGTGACTGGGATTACGGGTGTGAGCTACCAGGGCTGGTTTTGCTTATATATAGTAGATTAATATAAATATTTTAATGTGCTTAGACATTATATTTTATTTCATGTATACTTCTAGTCTCTATAACTGTATAGTATCTCTATTCTTTTTTGTTGTTGTTGTTAAGATAACATAGTGCCTTTCAAAGTAATTTTGAGAAATTGGGAAGTAGTTAGAATTCTAAAATCTTCCATATGGAAATTCAAATTCAAGTCTTCAGATGATAAGCAAAATTTTTGTGGACTAATTTCTACATTATTTAAGAAATAATTTAAAGAAATGTTTAAGAAATAATTTAAGAACATAAAGAACATGACATGTGCCTGTGTTATCAGATACTTGAGAAGTTGAGACAGGAGGATCCCTTATGTAGAAACCCAATGGGGAGGAATGGAAAATTACTAAATGAGCTCAGGGGTTCAAGTCCAGCCTGGGCAGCAAATTGAGACCCTGTCTCTTTTTTTTTTTTTTTTTAATTTTATTGAATGATAACTATGTACAGAGACCCTGTCTCTTGAACAAAAAGCAAAGAACACATTTTCTAGTGGAATAGGAAGTGATGCTATCTTATCATGGGTTCTGTACTAAATGGTCTGCTTTTTATGGCAGTGCCTGAATATATTATGAAATATGAAATGCAATTTTTTGAAATTTGAAATATTTAATGATATATGAAAGCCCAAACACAATTTTTTTTACCCACTATTGGAACATTAATAGTGTATGGTTAAAACAGTGCTTTTTGTCTGTATACTGTTAGAGAAAGAATTATTCTGACACTTGCTAATAATGGTAAGGAAGACTTTATTCAGGACTGTTGTGATAGGTGTCACAACTCTTGTAACAAAGGAGAGAGATTGGGCTCAACTCTGAATACAGGGACAGGTGGCCATTCATAGCCTCTGAGTAGACCAAGGGAGTTGGTGGTTAGAAAATTATTAAGAAAGGATATCAAGAATCCTTGATGAAAGCAGGCCAGCATGATTGGGTATTAAGGGTACCAGAGGAGGAGGAGATCACCAGATATTGAGGGTGATCAGATAATGAGGTCATGGAGATTCTGGGTAACCTGGCTGAGCTATATTCTTGATAAAACTGGAGTATGGAAGTCAAACAAGGCTGGGACAAAGCTTTGGGACTAGTTGAAAGAGGCTCAGAATAGCCTGACTGAAGTTTGGTGAAGGAGAGAATATTCAGCCAATACATCTATGAAAGATTTTAAACTCTGGGAAAATATTCAATACTTTATAACCTCAGCATTAGAGAATTGGTTTCTATGTTATTATTAGATCAGCTATGTTATCTGATATTAACCAGGAGATTTTGCAACATTAAGTTTAGAACAGTTATGGTCTTCTATAAACACACCAATGTATTAATCTAAAACTATTTATTTAGGGAGCTTTGCTATAATTTTGTTCCTTATTAAGGTAGTACCTATATTATTTTTTACTTTACATATTTAGAAAAATTATTCTGGCCTGCAGCCTTTATAGTTAGGAAAATAGACCTGCTTTCAAGCTAGAAATCCTTCAAATAAGAGTCAAAGTATATTATAGTAAGAATTCAGAATATAATGTTGTACAGGAAAAAGATGATTATTGGATATTGAGGGCTGGTTCTGTTTTGCCACTACAAAGTGAATGATTCTGTGCAGGTCTCTATCACAATGTCTCTGAACAGAAAATCATTATATTTCTCATCTTAGATTGGATGTTTTTCTTCTTCTGGGAATCATTTCTCTTTCTTCTTGAACATTGTGCAGGTTATCCCAAAAGTTGGGGTGTTTGCAGCCAGTTAGGACAATCAGAAGGTTACCAGGACTTGGCCACTCGTCAAGAGCTCATGGCTTTCGCTTTGACACACTGCCCTCCTGGCAGCATTGAACTTCTTTTGGCAGCCAGCAGCTCTCTGCAGGCAGAAGTAAGTGCTCCCAGTAAAAGCAATCCTGACCTGTGTGAAGTGCATTTTGGGCGGGTGTGGATCTAAGGTATGTGTTAAAAGTATGAGAATTTTAATTTATGGAAGAAAAATAAGCATTATTTATGTGAAAAAGGCTTTGAAAATGTTAGCACATAAAATAGTGTTGCTGGCTTTGATACAGTAAGGAAGAAAGGGATACAAGAGAGGCTTGAGAAAAACAGAAAGTAATATTAGGTAGTAAATTATTGAGGGTAATGGGGAAAGTTAGTGTTGTCAAGAATAAAACATGAGAAAATGTTACGTAAAATATATCTGAAATCATATGAATTAAAGCCAGTGGAGGCACCATTGCCTTAGGAAAAAGTCCTGTGGAAATTAGGTGTAGAGCTGGGCATTTGGTTACAGATACACTGAATTTCCTAAAATTCAGAGGATATATCTGCATAGGAGAGGGCAGAGCCCTTGTTGAGAAACACTATTAAATATTGAGGAGATTGTGGAATTCGCATTTTCATCTCACAGTCATTCATTACATTGTTTATGATGGTTTTCACACTTGATTCCCACTTTGAAACTGTTGTATCTTTGTGAAGCTATTTATGAAGTTCTAAAATAAGCTTCTTACCAAAACCTGTTCATTATGAAATAGCATTTTTTTCCTCAAAAGAATTTATTTCAAGCCTGCCTTATGAAAGTGGCAAATTTAAAGACAGAACTCCTTTATAATATAGCCTGTTCTTCTTTCAGATTCTTTATCAAAGAGTGAACTTCCAGATCCACCCTGAAGGAGGGGAAAATATCAATGTTTCACCATTAGTTAGTAAAACGGTGCAAGAGGTAAGTGAGAGTGGGGGGCAATTTGAAAAGTGGCTGAGAGAGGTCATGTGACCTGACCTCATGTCTGAGAGGGATTCTGTGTATGTGTACGTGTAGGGACTGCTTTTCTCGTCAGTTTGTGTATGTGTCTTTGAAATATAACATTCATATAGAAAAGTATAGAAAACAAATTTTTAGGTAAATAAATTATCATAAAGAAATACCCATGAAAGCAGCAGACAGGTAAAGAAGCAATATCTATCCAGCCTTCAAAGTGCCCCGGGCACTGTTCCACATTAATTTCTACATCTTCTGGTGGTCACTGTCTGACTGATCCTGATACCCAGAGCCTTGTGATTGTTGTTCTCGTGTTAGGTAATTGTAACATCTACGGTACACACACACACACACCCTAATATGTTAGCTTAATTTTACTTTATTCTTTTTGGTACTTTATAGAATTAGTTACACTCTATGTTGTTTGTAAGATTTATCTATGCTATTACATGTAGCTGTAGTTTATTCATGTTTATTGCTATGTAGAAATTAATTGCTGTATTCATATGTATGTATTATAGTTTATCCATTCTAACATTGACATTGGTTTGTTTTCAATTTCAGCTACTAACAATAATGCTGCTATCATTGTTTATACACATCTCGAGTGCACGTGGGCAGACATAATTTCTCAGACGTATACCTGGTACTGGGAGTGTCTGTTTCCAGATATGTATTTGATCTAAGTAGATAATACCAAGTGATTTTCCAAAGTGATTTTACTACTTATGCTTTCGAGCAGCAGCATTTGGGATTGGCAGTTTCTCTAATCCAGTTCCTTGGTCTTGTTTGTTGTCTGGTTTACCATCCTCCTTACTGTTTAGTGCCATCCAATTAGGACTGGGATTGACATTTTTCTGATTATTAATGAAATGGAGTTAACTCAGAAGAGATCCTCTTTTGTGAAGTACCTGTTAAACTCTTTTGCTCACTTTCTGTTGGGTTTTTGTTCTTTTCCTTTTCTTCACTAAGATTTTTATGAATAAATGTCCTCTGAGCCAATTAAGTATGGATGTCTCAGGATGTCCATCCTGGGACGGAGGAGAAAGTGTGTGCCTGCGGCCACCAGTCTTTGTAGTCAGTGTTTGCTTTATGGGATTTGCTCTGCCATGACTGTTGCTCACAACAGAGAATTGGTATTTTTTAGATGAAAGACAATAACACAATAGCCTAGTTTCTGACATGCTTACATTCTAGCTGTATAAATTAGGAAGTGATGATTCTCTTCATAGATTGGCTATCCATAGGATTCTGTCAAATGGTAAGCTTGGCCTTATGGGGTAAAGTATGATTTATTTTTCATATAACTATTTTGGGAGACACCTAGGATGACAAGGGAGCTTCACTAACCTTTCTTTATTCTTTTAAATAGGCTGTGGCCGTCTTGACAAACTCATTAATATTTATGAATTACATAGTTACTTTTAGAACTCTGGTACAAAGCTTCTGCTGTGGAATCTGTACATGGAGTTAGGGCATAAGCTTTTGCTTTCACTATAACTCTTTCTACAACTCTTCCTTTGATAATAAAATTCAGTTTGGCAAACATCAAATATACATGTGTATCCCTAGGTTAGTGCTAAGTGATTGGATAATCTCAAAGATATTTGTAATGACTTTTTGCCCTAACGGAGTTTCTGCCTATTCCTCCTGCAGTGGTGATTGTAGGATAGCACTGACCAATAGAACTTTCTTGAGGAAGGAAAATGTTCCATACCTGCAGTATTATGCAGTATTATAGTCACTCGTCATATATAGCTATTAGTCACTTGAAATATCCCTTTGTAGCTGGAACTTCAGGTACAAACCATAAAAGCACCTGGCTAGTTTTTGTATTTTTTTGTAGAGACAGGGTCTTGCTCTTGCTCAGGCTGGCCTCAGATTCCTCCAGCCTCAGTCTCTCAGAGTGCTAAGATTACAGCCATGTGCCACTATGCCCAGCCTTCACATTTTTAATTTTGTTAAATTTTAATTAATTTAAACTTAAATAGTCACATGGGGCTACTGGCTACCAGGTTGCACTCCACAACTCTGGAAGATCCAACATTGAGTGGAGAATTGTGTTTGGCCACCAGCCCTGCAAAGGGCACATCTGTTTTCATTGCAGCCCCTTCAGATGGGAGCGGTAGTGTCTTTGGGGGCCTGGAATGGTGTGGATGAACTTTGTCCTGTGGCTTTTTTTAACCTGTTGTAGTTGTATTGATTAGTAATGATTTTGTTTTCTCTCATTGAATGTGAAAACTTACTAAATTCTATCATGTTTTCTCCATGGGATTCAGAGAAGTTCTTTTTTAGCCCAGTCATCACAAAATGTGTACTAGGAAGTTGTCTTTCGAGGTCCAGTTGAAGACCTACTTTCCATGAGATATTTACCCCAAGTTTTGTACCTTTTGAACTTCTAATCCCTCCACTTGATCAGTCCACATCTCCCACTCTGCCTGTCTGCAGCAGCATCCCTTATGGGCTATGTCCAGTGGTGGAGAACTCATCACCATTCTCCAGTTAGGTGCTTTCACACCCTCTTGCTGTTAGGTTGGAGTTCTTTCTGCTTGTATTATGCCTCTTCTGTTGGGGGCTGATCACCTTTCTTATCCATTCCATCTAAGTATTTTCTCTGTGAAGCTTTCCTGGATTCCTTTAATTGCTACCTCTTTTATATTCCCTAAGCACTCTTACATCATTCTGTCCCAGCACTTTATGGTATGGCTTACTATTGTATGATAATGGAAATATGTCATTAACTTCGTGCCCTCTTCATAGAGTGCGTCTCATGTGGTGACTGCTTCCTTAATGCTTGATAAAGCTCAGTTGGAAACACCTCCTGCATAATGATTAATCACTGGTAAAAATAAATTGGGAAGTAGATTTTAGCCTAAAGAGAGTTTCTCATTTCATTCATGGATGTGCTGTAGTGGCTGTGGGGGTCCTGTTACATTTTGGCCAGTGTAAAGGGTGTGCCATTTCTCTGTTGAGTATAGAATTTCAGTGTTTCTGCTGAGCTCAGCTCCATGAGCTTATTCTGAATCTTCATCTTTCTTCATACAATTCATGAAAGCCTTTTGTGACTTTGGGTTTTCTAGTTTTTTCTTCTGTAATGAATTAGAAAGTCAGCCTGCCCCCTTGGTGGCTTCTTTGGGGAGGGCCGTGCCGTGTCACTGCAAGTGGGCCTTTATTGCCCTGTTAAAGTCTCTTCAGCAAATAAAGGAGACACCAGCTGTCTTATGTGTTCCACTTAGCAAGGAAGAGGAGTTCTGGCAAAATGATTATCTTTTGCTGCCCTTTTTTTTTGAAGCTCCTTAGAAAATTTCTTGTCTTCCTTTGTACCCCTTCAGCAAGTTGTAATAAATCTAGATCGCATGAAGAACAAATCCAAACCCTAAGTGAACACAAGGTGGCTTTGATTCGTGAGGCACACTTCAGACGGTGGTAGCTACTGTTATTAATAGTGTTTAGCTGTAAGATGCCATGCATTAAACAGTAACATTAGATATAATCACCACATTAAATTATAGCTCATAAATGAGAAATGGCTTTATGTGTAATCTGCTTAATACTTAAGGCTTTCATTACTTCTGTTGTGAAAATGATGATTTTTATTTATATATCCAAGCAAAATAAAGATATAATTGTTGTGTGGTTACATTTGCATTAGAAAAAGGGGTGGCTATGAGTTTGAAGATATTGCTGTTGTCCCAGTGAATAGGATGTTTGTTTATAAATAGAATAAAATACAAAATTACAGAATTCCAATTTCTTAATAATGTTGGTTATTATGCTTTTTAGAAGGAACAGTATTCTGCCACTTAGCATATATTAACATTTTGTTTAGCTAGTATTAGTTATATCTATTAGCCAATGATGTTTTCCCCAGATAAATTTAATTAGAGTTAGAAATGGATTGTGTACAAGGTACCCATTAAAAAATCATTTTCACCATGGGAAAGCGTGTTATGACATCCTAAGTGGCTACAGATTTATACAACTGGACTAAGTAATGTTTACAATTTGACCATGGGCTAAGCATAAAGCTTATTAGCCTTTGTATTATTTACATTATGGATATAAGTTCTTTATCAGTTCATTTATGATCTGAAAGTATGTTTCTCTCAGTGTGTGACTTGACTTTTTATTTTCTTAATGGTTAGCTTTTGAGAGTAAAAGTTTTAATGTTGTTGAAGTGTTATTTGTTACTATTTTCTTTTATTGCTTAAGTTTTTGATGCTATATGTAAGAATCTTTGTCTAACCCAAGATTGTGAGGATTTACTCTGGTGCTTTTTTCTGAGAGTTTTATAGTTTTGTTTTTTTTTTTTTTGAGACAGAGTCTTACTAGGTCACCCTTTGTAGAGTGCTGTGGAGTCACAGTTCACAGCAACCTCAAACTCTTGGGCTTAAGCAATTCTCTTGCCTCCACCTTCCAAGTAGCTGGGACTACAGCCACCTGACAGAATGCCTTGCTATTTTTTTGTTGCACTTGTTTAGCTGGCCCGGGCCAGGTTCGAACCCGCTGCCCTTGGTGTATGGGCTCTGTAACCACTGTGCTACAGGAGCCAAGCCAGTTTTATAGTTTTTAATTCTTACATTTACTAGTAAATAAGTAATTTAAAAAAACCATTTTTTATATGAAGTAAGTATAGGCTTAAGGGACAGTTACATGCAAAAAGATGAATTTAGAACTTTGCCTGCATATACATACAAAAAAAATCATAATTTGTTCTGTCTTCTTTTGTGTCTCATGGTAGCCTTTTCCTTCTTAATAAATTTTAAATTACATATTTAGTATGTCCAAAGACATAAATTAATCATTTAGTGTTTTTAAATGAAATAATTTTATTTGGATCAAATTTTTGCTTTAGTTATTTACTTCATTGATTTCCCTCCCCCACATGGGTGTTAGAATTTTGGTTTGTAAGCTCATTTGGGTGGTGAAACATCATCCTGCCCCACTGGCCCATCTAAAGATTCTGGACTTTTGTGGTTCTCCTCTATCTAATCTCTTGGGGGGCCTCAGTCCAGAACTACTCCCCTATAACGATGAGGATGTAAGAGTACAGACATGGAGCCAGTGAGAGATTTGCACACCTTGCCTTTGGCCCTGTTTCTGACCTCTGCCTCCTAAGGCCCACAGCCTGTATAAATGCATGGCTCCAGGCAGTGAGTCTGGCTGAAGTGCTGCCTCTCACAGGGGCTTCTTTGATTTGCAAACAGTCACGGTCTAAATGTAAAATATAAATGTCTTAACACAATAACTAAGAAAGTGACATGAAGGCTATGTTAACCAGTTGGATGAAAGTATTTCAAACTGTATATAGAAACAACACACTGTACCCCATGATAGTATTAATGTACACAGCTGTGATTTAATAATAAAAAAAAAAAATCTGAATTCTGAGATTCAAAATGTTGAGCTCTTGTGAATTTGGGTGTCTTTTGACCTTTCTATTCTCAGTACTTTGGAGCACAGGAATTTAATATTTCATCCTGACTGGAATTCATAATGTTTTCCTTAATTGTAAAAATAATACAAGATTTTAATAGTCCATTTATGGAGACAAGGGGATCTCAACATTATCTAGCATATTACATTTCTTAAAAGGAAAAAAAATTTAGGTGTGAAGTATCTATGATAAATAATAACATTTGTTAACTTTTTATTATTAGAGGTATATGTATATATGTGGTAATTTTTTATTTTCTGTCTTTTTAACATATAAAAATGATTGAACAAACCATATATTAATATATAAGTTACACACAAAATTCTCTCTTTCTTCCATCTAATCTTTCTATTTACTCATCTCATGATTTCTATTGCTCAGAGAGATAAATATTTTTTAATGTATATTCAGATTTTCATAGTTTCTTAAATAGGAATTTCCCAGTTAAAGAAAATACAGAAGTTTTAATAACCAAGTCCTGTAGTAAAAACCAGAAATATTTGAGACTTTTCAAGATAAACATTTTTAACCTGAGTAAGAATGAGAACCAGTCTCCAAAAATAGCTGGGTGCCTATAGTCCTAGCTATTTGGGAGGCTGAGGCAAGAGACTCCCTTGAGCCCAGGAATTTGAGATTGTTGGAGCTATGATGCCATCGCATTCTACCAAGGTCTGCAAAGAGACATTCTGTCTCAAAAAAAAAAAAGATAAACATATTCAAGTTAATCCTGCTATTGGTCATGCAATCTGCCCTTATCATTTCACATAGAGCGTTACATAGTGGCAGCATGGTATTCTTTGGATACATGGACCCTGGTTTCTTTATCTCTTCCTTTGCTTTTGGACATTTAGATTACATCCATTTTTTCCATATTTTAGACTCAACTTCCCTAAGCATTTTATCTACACATCTGTGTATATACATGCCAGTGTTGCCCTGGGATAAAATTCTAGAAATGGGTTTCCTTTTTTTTTGTTTATCTTTCATAACTTTGTGTAATGCTTACTTTGTCTTGTAGACTGTTAAAATACCAACACATCACCAAAAATACAATATAGCCTCATTAATTTTGGGGGTGGGTTTGGACAACATTTTCTGATGAATATTCTCTGTGGGAGATTCAGTTTATGGCAATCACGACTTGAGTGATCGGGTTGATAACACAGTGCTGACACAATTCAGAACATCCATTTATACATGTCAGCTAGCATGTAGACCTTACCGCAGGAATACTTTGCTCATTGTCTTGCTTCTAGTATAATATATTTACTTAGGTGACAGCTTGATGCTCAGGGGTATAAATCATATAATTTTGATTAGATTGGGGAACCTACATCATAGATTTCCATTCTTCACAAAAGTTAATAAAAAGAGGTTGCCTCCTCTTTTCTATTGTTGGAATTTCACATTTTCTTCTTTTATCTAGTGTTATTTCATAATGATTGTAAATTTTTGATATATTTATTTTGTTCTATTTTGTTTTACAGTAGCTCTTTTAGTAATACTATATAAGATACGTTTTTATTTTTTTATTTAGGTTTACAATTTAAATCTACTTGCAGAAGACATTTTCCAAAAATAGTACATTCAAGTTGTCCATCTTAGTTATAAGAAAATTTTTAGCTGTTAGTAGTTTGTTGTTTTTTTAACTTTTTATGAAAATGTCATATTATTTATCCTGGTAGATCTAACATGTACCCTTCTGAGAGATTTTTCCTGTAGTACTTTGGTTTATACTTAATAATCATTACTTATTCTTGTTTTCTCTCATAGTCTTTTGCGTCCTCTCCCTGGGCCTCTTTCCTTGCTATTTCACCAGAATAGCTTGTATCTGTATCACTAGTGACATATTGTTGCTAGTTGATGGGGCACATCTCATCTTCATTTTATTTGACCCTTAAGTAACATTTGACTTTCTTATTTCAAGGGCAGTCCATTTATTTTCTTTTCCTCCGATTTTAGTAGCTACTTCCTCTTATCGTCCTTGCTGGCTTTTCCCTATCTCCCCAGCTAAATGTTAGCTGCCCAGGCCTCAGTCTTAAACCTCTCCTGTGTTCACACTCATCCCTTAGTCGGGCTCCCCCAGTATTCTGGCTTTACTTATCAGGTCTGTGCTGATGATTCCCTGATTTATAATACTAGTCTGGACTTCTCGTCTGAGTTCCAGACTTGAATGTATACTTGTCAGCCTAACATCTATGCTTTTATTTCTTACAGACAACTCAGTCTCAGTATGTTAAAATTAAACTGTTGATTTCAGCCTCCTCCTTCTATCCACCTCCTCCACCCCAAAAACAATGGTGTTCTTTCTATAGTATTTCCATCCAAGGAAATATCAGCTCCATTTTTCTGGTTGTTTATTTTGTAAATCTTGCTGTCATTCTTGTCATAACATAGTGTCCTATTTGTCTCCCTGCTTCCACCCTTTGTCTTCTTATAGCCTGTGGTCGACAAAATTTTACAAAATTAAAAAAAATTTTAAAAACACAAAATGTACCACATCATGCACAATCCCTTAAAAACTTTCACTCAGAGCAAAAACAAAGGTTTTACCTACAAGGACATCTGTGATCTCTTTTCTCCACTGCCCCTGTCCCCCCGACCCCATAACATTTCACTTTGCTCAGCTGACTCTGGCTTATGGGTGACTCTGGTTATGTTGGCTTCCTTGCCATTCTTTAACCATGCCCAACATGTTTATGCCTGACATAAACATTTGTGGGAAAAGGAATGGATAAATGAGGAGGATAAGATGTTGATATGACAGGTAAGAGATAAGTTCTGCTGTGAAGTGTGTGGTGGGGGAACATTGGAATGGGATCCAGTTTAGTAACTTCTCAGTTCATTGGTGAAATAAGGCAAATTGCCTTATTTGCTTTTCTTCCCTAATGTGCCATGAGTGTCTTTGGAGCAGGAACCACATCTTCATTGTCAAGGTCACCCTTTACTTAGTGCTGGGTTTTAAACATAATAGGCATGCCAAAAATATTTGTTCAGTAAATTTATTTTCTGGGTACATTTCAGAGTCTTAAGTCATTTATCAAAGGTGATTTTATAAAATGAGCATAGAAAAAGAAAATTTAAATATACTTTGATATGAAAAGTATAAAAATATACTTTGATATAAAAAGTATAAAAATATTCAAGGAAACTTTGAATATAAGTTTCATAATCTGGATCCAAGAATTCTAGGAGATCCCAGAGGGGTTTGGTCTCTAAATCTTCTGAAATAGTATGCCTCATGTAATGTGTCTGCATCTGTGAGTGCACATGTGTGTGCAGTCAGTTTTCTGGGGACGGGATTCAGCTTTCATCATAAATATGTAGGTGTCCATGGCTCCCCAAAGTGAGAAGAGCTAGATTGTAGCTTTGCCTGTTTAATAGCAGATGAATTGAAAAAGAGACAGACTTTAGAGTGATGTACTCTATAGAGAATTGTTTTTATTAAGGATACTTCTAAAAGTTGCATCACCAGTAATAAGGATTGTACTCTTAATATTTTGAGTTCAGAATAAAATTTGCTGTAAGTAAAGGTTAGGTAGGGGAAGTACTTTGGAGCCATAGTTGGCCACACAGAACTGTCCTTGTTCTTGTGAACTTCTTTGGTACTGGTATCTATTGTTAGAGGATTTAAAAAATATTATTAGTCCTTGTCCTTCAAGCTACATAACGCACTTGACATGAGATTTCATGTCATATTTAATGCTAGGAATTATTGATTTGTTTTAGGGTTTAATCTGTTTCTGCCATTATAAACTCTAAATTAATTAGCAGTTTGGCACCATGAATATAAAAAGTGCCAGTAATAATGAGCACACAGGTAAATTTTGCCTGAGCCCCCTTTTCTTTAACTATTATATGAAGTCGAAAGAAAACTATTTTCTTCATTGATGATCTAGTTACACTATGATCTTGGTAGACTGTCCCAAATTAAGTGCTGCTTCTGTGGTCCAGATGAGCCTTTTATTTTACTTTCGCTGTTGTAATTTTCATTAGGGGAAGCTCTCATAGAAGATGCTCTTATCAGGTACATTTCCGAGCATGTGAATTTCCTTTATCTTCTGAAACAAACTTTTAAGTTTTATAGGTTTTAAATTTTCTATCTTGAACTAGCCTATCCACATAAAGAGAAATAGAATTTAGGTTCATTTTATGAAATTGAGTGATTGTTTATGGGCTGGATTTTGTGATATATTTAATATAGCCTCTCAATCATGAGGTAGAATCTTTGTAGTAAATGAATAAGAGATTGAAAATGTGACACAAAATCTGATTTGAATAACATTTATCTACTCTAGACACAACATAATAGGTTTTTGAAACTGTGTCTTCAAACACTTAAACAGCATAGTAAAAACAGACTTCTCATGCTTGTCTGTAGATCTAAGGTATAGTAGAGATTTGTCACATCCTCTGAGCAGATAGTAATAAAGTAGTAGTGTCCCCGCTCTTGAGTCACTTACTATGTAGCTAGAAGAATTGGCAAAATAATCAATAGTTCAATCAATCTATCATTGTAAGTGCTCTGAAAGCATGCATATGATATTAGGAGTGGATAGAAGAGGCATATACTTTCTTAACATTTTACTTATAGCAAAAATATTACACGACAGAGAACACTTATAATAGCATCTTTATGGCCTTGGAATAGGCAAAGATTTCTTATATATGATGGACAAAGTATTAACCATGAAGTTACAAACCAATGCATTGGACTTAATTTAAAATTAAGAACTTCTGTTAATCATAAAACATTATTAAGAGAAAGAAATGGTAATCTACAGAGTGATAGAAAACATTTACAATCCATCAGTCTAATAAAGGATATGTATCTAGAATATACAATCAACTCCTACAAGTGAATGTAGATGAATGGGCAAAAGACTCAAGACAGTTCACAAAAAAGGATACTCAAGTGGCCAAAAATATCCAAAAAGGTTTTCAACTTTATTACTTCACTGCAGAGGTGCAACTTAAAATAGATACCATTACATGATCACTAGAATTACTGAAATGAAAAACACAGGAAATGCCACGTATTGGCGTGGATGTGGAGTGACCAGAACTTTTATAATTGCTGTTTAGAGTATAAATTGGTATAACCACTTTAGAAAATGTTTGGCACTGTTTACTAAATATGGACATATGCATGCTCTGTGCTTTAGCAATCTCGCTACTAGGTATATGCCCATAAATGCACCATATGTTCACCAAAAGATAATTACCAGCATTTTCAGGGAAGCACTATTGATATTAGCTCCAAACTGGAGACTGTCCAAATGTTCATCAGTAGTAGAAAGGATAAAGTTCTGATGTGTCCCATACCATAACATGTTATAGCAGTGAATTGAATAATCTTCAATACTTGACAAGTCCGAATGAATTTGTACTGAGTGAAATAAATCAGTCACAAAGAGTACACAATTTCTTTCATATAAAGTATAAAAATAGGCAAAATTAATTTACAGTGCTGCAAGTCAGGATAGTATTTATTCTGGCAGTGTTAGTAGCTAGACGTGTGTGCAAGAGAGACTCCAGCAATTCTGGTCCTGTGGTTTCTTGGTGTGAGGGCTGTTACATGAGTGAGTTAAAATGTATCAGACCATACCCTTACACTTCTTTAATGTATCTTATACACATACTTCAATAAAAAATTTATTTAAAAAGATCACTATGCTTGGATTAAAGACATGAAGGTAGAAAATATGCTGGCAGTAATTGTATCATGGGACTGTGACTAAATACTGTCCTTTTGTTCCTGTACTTTTTAGAATTTTCAAACCATCTTTGGTGAGTTTGTATTAGTTTAATAACAGAAAAATGAGGTTAAATAAATTCATATATTAAATGTCTGTGTGTGTGTGTATGTGATTCTGCCAGTGTGTCAGAATCCTTCAAAGGACAAGTGGAGTGTACATTTTGACAGCCAGATCTGTGAAGGGGAAGGGAGGTGATGCCCTGGGCCAGCTGTCTGAGGGCAGCCTGTTCAACTTAGTGGACCCTCCATTTGCCTTGGTGTCAGTATTCTAATACGTCCTCAGCAGTGTTATGGTGAAACTACAGGGTGACGGTATGAAGCACCTAGCTTACAGAGTAGGCATTTAATAAACAGTAGCCAGTCTGATTCTTACCTGTCTCCTAGACTTTACTGTTGGTAAACATGTGTCTTCTAGACCATTGCTGCTCCTTTCTGTGAAGCTCGTCTTCTCTTACTTAGTTCTTCCTCAGCAACTTGCTTTGCTCATTTTTTTAATATCTACTGCATCTAACTTTGATTAATAAACAATTAGAGTTTGCCTGTATTCTTGACTTTTCTTCCTTTTTTCCCCTTCTAGATCCTCTCAAAGATCCACCTTGGTGATAGTGTACTTTCTGTTAGGTGGTCGGATGCAGAATCCTTGAATTTCTCTGCTTATCTGAGTTACCTCACGCCCTTTTCACCTTTAGACAGATTAGAAATAAAAACACTTACACTTAATTATACATATAGGTGGAAGATGCCTATACCTCATTATATTCCCAGTGTCACTACCTGAATTCATTCCTTGATTATTTTAAACTTGGGGTAACATTCCTGCCCCTAGAATAATCTCTCTAAAACACAAATGTGATTATTTCACTTCCTTTGTTTAAAGCCCTCAGTGGCTCTTCCTTCCTGCAGGACGAGGAAGGAGGTTGTGTGGCATGGTTTATGGAACCTCGCTGGGCGCACCTCTGCCCTCCTTTCATCCTCGCATCCTGCTCTGCCTCTTTCTGTGCTCTTTTCTATAACTTTGTTGAATCACTTAAGGTCTTCCCGGTTTGCTGTGTCTCATAAGTTGCACCCTCTCCTTGAGAACGTTGATCTTCACCCTCTGGACGCCTGAAACTCTTCTTGCTGAAATACCACCTTTTCTGTGCAGCGATTCAGAGGAGTTATGATCTTCCCTGTGGTCTCATAGCTGTGTATGTACCTCTCTTACAGAAGTTGTTATTAGTCTGTAATTATTTCTCACCTCTCTGCTTCCCTTCCTCTTTTCCGAGCTCCTAGAAGGCAGACCTGTGCCTTTCTCATTTTTGTCATTCATTGCCTAGAATAGTGCACAACATGGAGTGAGAGTGAATATTCGAATGAGTTCTAATGTAGTTTTGTTTTTCCATTTATAGATTTTTAAGTAACTCAAAAGTATAACCAATAAATTGAGATGCTTACTTTGTATTTTACATATACATCGAGAAAGAGAATATATATTTACCTCAAATTCCTTCTGAAATTTGTTTCTGGCAAAGAACTATTTTGGAAGAATTATTCCAAAATAATTCTGGGGCTTAAGACATACATTACTAGTCCCACTCCATGTAGACATTATTAGGGGAAGAATCCTAGAAGCAGAAAGCATCAGAGTATATATTAATATGGTCTCCAAGGCTCTTAGTATCCCACAGAAAGGCATGCGTAGGTGGTTATGTGCACCATGACAGCCTGTCCAGTGGAAAGAGGCCCGTGCTGCAGGATAGGAGTTGGATGTAACAGCAACACCACTGTGTTACATAGGAAGCTCCTTGGCTGACCTTATCAGCAAGGAGGCCTCTGGAGCTCAGGAGCTAGAATCAGGTGCTTTGTTTCTAAGTCAAACCTCATAAGCCAGCTAATCACTGTGTTCCCCTGGAGAGTGGAGAAGAAATGGACCTCCACTGCCAGCTCCTCAAATGGTAAAGAAATTAACAGTCACAAAACAATGGGGGACAGAGAGACGTGAAAAGGCAAACTGTCCCTGATGCCCCATTTGTATGGGACTGTAAGGAAAGAAAAGATGCCAATAATGCCACCACTAACGCAGTTTTTGCTTTTTGTTTTTACACGCCAATATGCATGTGAAGCACGTGGTAGAGTCCTGCCATGTAGCAAGCATCAGGATGTGGCAGTGACCATTATCACTACTGTCTAAGGGAGAGTCGGGCTTGTTCCCATCTGGCCTTACTATCTTAGCTTTCAGAAGTGTGCCGGTGAGTTTCAGTCTTTGATTGTGTCTTCGTCTCTCCTCCACAAAAGGACGAGCACCTTTGCTGACTGCTAAAATGGAAGAAACCAGGTCACGTGTGGAAAGGCAGCTAAAAGGAAGGCTGGGAAATGCGGTCGTTAGCTGCTCAACTTTAGCACCTGTGAGGCAGTATTTAAGGGGTTCAGAATATTTAAGGTGTTCAGAATAGGGTTGAGTGAGCTAAGCTCAGTATCCACAGTCTGAAACCCAGGAGAGGTGCTGATATTTATTGGCACCAAAACCACAAATAATTATTTTTTGCATGGTTGCCCTGATAGTATACAAACAATTTAACACGATTGCTCCTTTATTAATATGCCATCCATTATTTCTATGTTTTAATAATTAAATTATGATATATGATATTGCATTGAATTGGTGGTTTATGCATTTTTAATGTCCAAAAAACTCATGAACCCAAACTTTTTTTAGCACGTTAAAAGCAGTTTATAATAATTATGGGGAACCTTAAACAACAGTACTTTAGGCCAATTGTAAGGATTAGATAATAAAGCTTAAATATATTTGGCTTTTAGAAGTAGGAATAAAATACATATTTATTTAAGCATCCTATGCAATGCACTCATTTTCTGTTGCTGCCTCCACATATTACCACAAACTTAGCAGCTTTAAACAATGCAGTTGTTTATTTCACAGTTCCCATAGGACTGAAATCTGGCAGGCTTGGCTGAGGCTCAGTCCCATGGTCAGGGTGCCCTCCAGACTTTGTTCTTTTGGGGACCTCTGGAGGAGAACCTGTTTCCATGCTTATAGTGTTGGCAGAGTTTAATTCCTGGGGCTGCAGGGCTGAGGTCTATCTGTATTACCTTGGGGGCCATCCGCAGTTTCTGGAGGCCGCCTGCACTCCCTGGGTGTGGCTCCTTCCTCCATCTCTAAAGCCAGCACTATAGTTGAGTCCCTCCTGCTTCAAAATTCGCCTGCCTCTTTTGTGGCCTCAGTCTGTTACTGTCTCTCTGACCCTAGCTAAAAAGAGTTCTCTGATTTAAGAACTCACAGGATTTAGTTCCACTCAGATAATTCCAGATAATCTCCCCACCTTCAAGTATGTGTCCTAATCATATCTGCAATGTTCCTTTGCCAGGTAAATACGACATATTCAAAGGTTCCAGGGATTAGAATTTGGACATGTTTGGAACTCATGTCCACCTCTCTAGCCACCTTTCAGTTGACCTAGAAGAGTATGTTTGTTCAAGTATTTGTTATGTGATGAAACCCTGGTAATTACTGAGTGATTATATGATTTATCATCTTGTTATTATAATACTTAATTGGTGTCTTAACGAATGATGTAATTATGTAATATAGACCTGAATGGACAAACTAAGCTATCAGCTAAGTTACCTGTCAGTTGCAAGAAGACTATTGGCATTGAAAGACTAGGCCTTAATTTTTCTTTCATTTAACTGGGATACTTAAGAAATAAGTAGCAGATAAATACTAAATTGATAATTTTATTTTCATACAAGTGATATATTTCTTTGATTAAATATGGATGTTGTCTTTGTCATTTTTGTTTAAAAGACTGTTTAATGTATTGGCACTTTCTTCTCATGAAAATCTGAGTAGTAAATGGAGAGTTAGAATTTTTGCTGATTGCTTTAAGTGGTAGGAGGTTCCATATTACAAACCTTTTAAACACAATTATCTACTTGTTTGGATGGAAAATATGCCTTTTAGCGTTTAAAGGTAGATTATCTGAATCATCTACTTTTGTCTGGGTGACAGTAGCAAGCATTATTCAAATTAATAATTTATTTCTTAATTACTGTAAATAATACATACTTTAAAATGTGTTATCAAGGAAACAAACATGAGTATCTTATTGTTGGGATATTAGATGGATTAAAAAAAATAATCCATTATTTGTTTTATAAATGTTTCTAAAAGGAATTATGTAACTAATGCACTGTAATGATTTTTTTCTTCTCTTGATTTTTTCTGCAAACCATTCAAGGAAGAACAATATGCTAATATTAATGGTGCTTTATTTCATACTTATGAAAAGCAAAGTTGGATTTTTCAGTTTTCTTCATATCTAATGTATGATCACTTTAAGCAGTCACATGATCACTCTCTGGTCTCTGTTCTTGTGACAATGCATATTTTTGCTCTTGCCATTTAATTTTTTTAATTTTTTCACATAGGATGAAGCAGGTGTTTTAGGTCGCAGTTCAGCTGACCTGTTACACTGGACCACTGCTACCACCATGAAAGTGCTGTCCAACACGACGACCACCACCAAGGCAGTGCTGCAGGCCGTCAGTGACGGGCAGTGGTGGAAGAAGTCTTTAACTTACCTTCGGCCCCTGCAGGTGAGCAGTGCACCTTTCTGTTGACCACCAGTTGTGCAGGTTATACCAGTTCAGTAGCCCTGCTCCTTAGTTGTTTTCACTGTTGTATCTTTATCTTCCCTAGAGTATTAAAATGATCCTTAAGAAATGTCGGCCTCCATTAGATGGAGAATGAGTAATCTGTTTATAGACTCTAGTACCAAGGGGAACTTGCAAAGGACACTAATAGAGATTTAGGTAAAGCTTGGTTTAAAAATCAACATTCAGATTTAGTGAGATGAAAAGGAAAGGGTTTTATCGATGGTTACTTGCCTTTGCTGTGTTTCTGTAGGCTAGTAGTTGAGCAGAAGTGCTAGGAGCCCACCTGGGGCCTCTGAGGAAGGAGCTGGTGTACCGTGTTCTTGTTTCCCTTTGGGAAGTGTAGACTAGGAGAAGTTTGCTTTCTAGGATGTCTTAACCCATCACTCCCCTGCTGTCTTCTCTGCTTTCTCATACTGCAGCCCTGTAGCCTCACACTGGAAAGCAAAGAGGAAAAAGAAATAGATGCCTCTTTGTCAATTTACTTGAAATACTCATTGAATGTCTCAGTCATTCATTCAGCAAATACTTATTAGGCTTTGTTTTTTAAACTTTTTTAGAGACATTATTTAGCTTCATCACCCAGACTAGAGTGCAGTGGTACAATTATAGCACACTGTAACCTCAAAATCCTGGGTAACCTCAAACTTGCCTCCTCCCTACCCCCAGGAATTAAGACTACAGACATGCACCACTACACCTGGGTAACTTTTTTTTTTTTTTTTTTTTTTGAGACAGAGTCTCATTATGTTGCCCTCAGTAGAATGCCATGGTGTCACAGCTCACAGCAACCTCTAATTCTTGGGCTTAAGAGATTCTCTTTCCTCAGCCTCCCAAGTAGCTGGGATTACAGGTGCCTGCCACAACGCTTGGCTATTTTTGTTGTTGTTGTTGCAGTTGTCATTGTTGTTTAGCTGGCCTGGTCTGGGTTCGAACTGCCAGCCTTTGGTGCATGTGGCTGGTGCCAAAACCACTGTGCTACAGGCTCTGAGCCTATACCTGGCTAATTTAAAAAATATTTTTGTAGATACAAGATCTTGCTATATTTCCTAGGCTGGTCTCAAACCCCTGGTTTCAAGTGATCCTCCTGCCCTGGCCTCTCGATGTGCTAGGATTATAGGTGTGAGTCACTGTGCCAGGTTACTAGGCATTTCCTATATGTCAAATACTGTGCTAATTACTAGTAATAAAGTGGGAACCACTTAGGTCTAATCTCTGTCCTTTTGTAACTTATATTTCAATGGGGGAGACATAAGCAACAAAATATTTGTATAATAATTTATTGGTGAGTAGTAATGAGCGCTATGAAGATACTTGATGTAAGATAAATGAATCATGATGGTACGGGAAGTCAAGTTCTGGTTTAAATAGAGAAGTGAGATTTCTCAGAAAAGCGGTCAGTTTGAGCAGAAATAATGATTGAGCCAAACAGAACAAGTGCCAAGCCCTGAGCAGGGGAGCGCGCCTGACATCTGTACCCAATACGCAGGGAGTCAGTGCAGTCTGAGCAGAGTGAACCCTGGAGAGGATGGTGGGAGACAGGTTGGAGTGCTGAGTGGGAGGCCGGTCTTTTAAAGCCTTACGGAGGTGGTGATAACCACTCTAAGATTTGTTCTGAGTAAGGTGGAAGGCTTTTGGAGAATTTAAGTAAAGCTGTTTTGTGATCCAGCTTTACTTTTACTGAGATCACTTAACTGCTGTACAGAGAGCTGCCTGTGGGGAGTTGGGAGCACAAGCAGGGAGGCAGGGAGTTGACCTGTCCTGTTCTCCAGGTGAGTGAGGGTGGGGATGTGGATTAGGGAGCCTGTGAAGGAAGTGGGAAGTGGGTGGTTTGGAGGCAAATTCTGTGGCTCTACTGATGGTCTGGGTGAGGGATAGATGGGAAAGAGGAGACCTGAGCACAGCGTTTCCAACAGCAGGGTAAGTGAAGAGAGCACTACCTGAGAGGCTTTGTATTTGACCTGGGGTAAGTGTATCTATCACTTACAACTTCAGGTACCACACTGGATTGTGATTATGGTTATTTTTATGTCTCACATGTTGTGTGGTGGGGAAGCTTTATGTCTTAAGTATTTACCTCTGTACCTAATATATAATTTTTATTAAAGTGACCTGCGTTTTTTATCCTCACTTGTAGCAGTAGTTCATTGTTTCCCTAGACTATGCTTGGCATAAAGTAAGTGCACAATCAACTTTGGAGAATGAGTGGATATCTTTTACTTGGTTCTTCCAGTAAGGCACTTTATAGCCTATTTGGAGAGAACAAAACATAAAGATAATTAACCATATACTAGAGATTCTCTAAAGAATCTGATTCGCTAATCAGAAATGCTGATAACAAGTGTTGGAGGCCTGCGTGGGAGTGATAGTTGGGAAGGAGACGGAGATAATTAAAGGAGCATAATCGTGTCATCTTGCTCTGACCTGGCAGAGTTTCAGCAGGTGAGGTCTGAGTGGGGCCTGGCGGGAAAGATGGGGCCTAAGCAGGCAGTCAGCGTGGCAGGCCCCTCGCAGTGAGAGAAGAGCACAGAGGTTGATAGGTCGCAGAACACAGGACAGTCTGGTTTGAGTGGACAGTTAGCCTTTAGTGTTAACTAACAGCTAATAACCTAAAATGTTACTCTACATAGTTTAGATTGTAAAGCTGGGCAGCAACACAGATAAAATCACGTTTTAGGCCAGTGACTCTGACTGCAGTGTAAAAACTCAATGTGTTTACAACCCTGATTGCTTTCATGTTTCTGAGTCCTTGGTGTCAGGGTGACCAGGAAATCAAAAGGCACTGCAGGGCGGGGCGGAAGTGCTGCTCCCACGTTCCCCGTGGTGTCTGGGCCACTGTGACTCTCTCTTCAGGTCATGGGAAACACATGGATAACTTCTCTTGATTGAGCCTTTTATTCCTACCTCTCTCTCTCTTCTTCCTCCTCCTTGCTGTCTCTTTCCTTCCATTCAATGTTCTTCACTTTGTTTTATTCAGGGGCAAGAATTCGGTGGTGCTTATCACATCGGGACTATAGCCAATAAAGATCTAGAAAGGCAAGGGTGTCATCCCTTCTACGAATCTGTCATCGCTAATCCCTTTGTCACTGAGGTAAGATAGATAACTGCTGTGCTTTACATCAAAATTTAAAAATTCTATCATGCTGCTGTAGATACTGTAACAAAAACTAAAATTTTCCTGAAAATGTGTTTCTCTTTGTTCTTACTCATGTTATTCATTGGTTTTATGTAATTTATTTCATGTATGTTATGATTGATTGTGAAATTAGAATCTATATAAAATGTTACATGAAATAATAGAAGTTATTCAGGTGACCAGAAGACATAAAATCCTTTAATCGTGTTTTCTGAGATTATGTTCAAAGAAAAAAGATGCTACTAAATGGTAAAACTGATTGTTTTGTCTAGTCTGAAGGGACCTATGACGCGTACCAGCATGTCCCAGTGGAAAGCTTTGCAGAAGTTTTGCTGAGAACTGGAAAACTGGCAGAAGCTAAAACTGAAGGAGAAGTATTTCCAACAACAGAAGGTAAGAACAAAGGTTCTGGTTCTTGACAATGCGTGACTCATATTAGGAGAACAATAATTATGAATGCACAAATGAACCAGAGTTTTGAAAAAAAAATTTTAGTAATTTTAAATTGCTTAAATTGACATCATCATTCTCTCATGTATGTAGTTGTTTAAAACATTGACTGAGAACTTATTTTTTCTAGATATTTATTTTTATTAAGGACTTAAAAGGTTAAATAATAAATAATTCTCATTTTTAAGTTTCTAATTATGTAAAGTGATTCTCATAGTGAAGGGTACAAAGTGCTCAATAAGTGTTTCCTTCCTGTTTTTGTGCTTAATAGAAGGTAAATGCATATTTGTTGATACTCAGAATTTTCTAGATGGAAGCAGATCTTCCCATGTAGTATCTTTAGAAAAGAAATGCAAGTTTACCAAAGAGGACTTAGTTTGTATGCTTTTTATTTTTTGATTTTTCTCCTTAGTTTCCTTACTTCCTTTCAAGGTTCTGGGGTGGTTTCCTTAACTGTATCTTTTCAGTTTCCTCTTTTTCTGCTCTGTCATCTTTCGTGAATACCTCATATTCAAAGGCTGCTGGAGCTACAGCTGGTTTGTCTATATTCTGTGCATAAGTGAGGAAGAAAGAGGATGAAAGAAAAGCAGCTTTCTTGCAAATTTTGTCCTCATTTGCTCCTACACGTTACTGGCCACACCTAACTGCCGATGAGCCTGGATGTTCCATCTTTTAACTGAGCACATTGCTGTGTGGAGTTAAGCTCGGGAAAGGCGTCCAGAGACCAGGACTGTTACTCCCTCCCAAACCTGATACTATCATGCATTTTTAGATAGTTATTTTCTTTCAATCAATATTTATATGCAGTGGGAAAAGAAGAGGCAAGTACCACTTTCCTTTCCACAATGTAGGTGCTTGGGTGCTGGAGGTTTTACTAAGTGTATCATTTTTCTTTGACTCTGAGCTGATTGTGTTTCTACCTCTTATCATTCTCTGATCATGTATATCTCATAGTTATGAATAGGTTTCTTTTGTCCACAAAAAATTATTATTAAATTCATGGCACTTTTTACAGTTGATATTTAATATATACGATGAGTATAGTCACATTACTCTTCCCCTGTGTAATTATTCTTTATTACTTTTTGCTTTTCTTGGTATCTTCTTAAATCAGTTGCCCATGGATTAAGTATGATTGGTTATCAGGTAGTTTGTACAGATAGAATCTGAGACCTTGAGAAAGTACAGGGTTGGAAGCAGGCATATCACCTACTGAGTGTCACAATAATAGACCAAAGTAATGGCCAGGACTTTGCATACATTGGTTTATATAATATTTTTATTAATTAGTTTGCAAAACACAGGCATACTTTGTTTTACTGCACTTCACAGATAGTGTGTGTGTATGTTTAAATAAAAATTGAAGATTTGTGGCAACCCTGTATCAAGCAAGTCTGTTAGACTTATGTATCTTCCCATGTGCTCACTTCATGTCTCTCCGACATGTTTTGTAATTCTCACTTCTCAAACTTTTTTATTATTGTGATGTCTATTTTGGTAATCTGTGATCAGGGATCTTTGATAGTATTATAATTGTTTGGGGGTGCCATGAACTACTTAGGCCCAGATGATATATGGAACTTAATTGATAAATCTTGTGTGTGTTCTGACTGCTCCACCAACCAGCCATTCCCCATCTCTCTCCTCAGGCCTCCCTATTCCCTGAGATACAGCAGTATTGCAGTTAGACTAATTAATAATCCTGGAACAGCCTCTAACTGTTCAAGTGACTGGGAGACTTACCTATCTCTCACTTTAGATCAGAAACTAGAAACAATTAGGCTTAGTGAGGAAGGCATGTCAAAAGGTGAGATAGTCTGAAAGCTTGGCCTCTTGCGCCAAACACTTAGCCAGGTTATGAATGTACACAGAAAGTTCTTGGAGGAAATTAAAAGTGCTACTCTAGTGAGCATAAGAATGATAAGAAAATGGAACAGCATTATTGCTGATCTGGAGAAAGTTTTAGTGGTTTGGATAGAAAATCAAAGCAGTCACAACATCCTCTTATGCCAAAGCCTAATCCAGAGCAAGGACCTAACTCTCTTCAATTCTAAGAAGTTCTGAGAGATGTGAGAAAGCTGGAGAAGAAAGGGGTGGAAGCTAGCAGAGGAGGGGTCATGAGGTTTGAGGAAAGCAGCCCCCTCCATAGTGTAAAGCACAAGGTGAAGCAGCAGGTGCTGGTACGGAAGCGATGAGCCAGCTGAGATCGTTGATGAGGGTGAGTACATTAAATAACAGACTTTCAGTGTGGACAAAACAGCCTTTTATTAGAAGAAGATGCCATCTAGGACTTTGATAGTGACAGAGAAGTCAATGCCTGAATTCAAAGGACATGCTGATTCTCCTGTTAAGGACTAATGCAGCTGATGAGTTTAGGTTGAAGCCAGTGCTCATTTACCATTCTGAAAATCTGAGGACTCTTCATAACAAGTATGTTAAGTCTGCTTTACTTGTGTTCTCTAAGTGGTACAACACTGTGTGTGTTCTGACTGGTCAGACAAAAAGTGCTAATGGAGATGTGCCAGGAGATTAATGCCGTTTTCTTGTCTGCTCACATAATGTCCATTCTGTAGCTCATGGATCAAGGAGTAATTTTGACTTCAAGTCTTATTTTAGAAATACAGTCCATCAGGCTATAGCTGCGGCACATAGTGACTTTCTGATGGATGTTGGCAAAATAAATAGAAAACTTTCTGGACAGGATTTACCACTCTAGATAGATGTCACTGAGAATGTTAACTGGAAAGAAAAGAAAAAAGATTTGAGCTTTAGAGAAAGGAGAGCTTTATTTCTCATAAAGAGTAGTAGCCTCTTGGGTGGCCATTCCAAAGGCTGGAAAGCAGTGCCCCAGCCAGAAGTCAGGCACAAATGCTTAAAGGACAGACAGAAGGAATAAAATTTTATACTGAGCAGAGTGGTCACATTACATATTTAACAGGTTATAGGAAGAGTCATGAATATTTATGAAAAAGGGAAATCACACGCGTTGTAATTGTGCTGTACCTTTCCCATCTCACATGGACGGGAACTCCGTTTTAAGGTGTTTCTGGTGTCCTCCTGACTGAGAAGGGTCTACTCAGTTAGCAGAGGGCTTAGGATTTTGTTTTTAGTTCACAAGAACATTTCTGATTCATGGTAGGAAGATAAAATATCAACATTAATAGGAGTTTGGAAAAAGTTAATGCCAACCTTCATGGATGAATTTGAGGAGTTCAAGACATCAGTGGATCCAGTACTGTAAATGTACTGGAAATAGCAAGAGAGCTGGAATTTGAAGGAACCTGAAGATGTGACTGAGTTGTTGCACTCTCACACCAACAGATCAGGAATCGAATCGCTTCTTACGGAGGGTCACAGAAAGTGATTTCTTGAAACAGAATCTACCCTTCATGAAAATGCTGTGAACATTGTTGAAGTGATGACAAAGGGTTCAGAATATTACATAAACTTAGTTGAGATACTAGTGGCAATGTTTGAGAAGATTGACTTCAATTTGGAAAAAGTTCTTTTGTGAGTAAAATGCTATCAAACAATATCACGTGCTATAGAGAAATCTTTTGTGAAAGGAAAGTCAATTGATAAAGGTAAATTTAATTGTTGTCTTATTTTAAGAACTTAAGATTTTGGCCATGGACACCAAAATCTTCAGCAACCACCACTCTTATTGGTCAGCAACCATCAGCATAAAGGCAAGACCCTCCACCAGCAAAAGATTACAGCTTGCTAAAAGCTAAGATGATCCTTAGAATTTTTTAGCAATCAATTATTTTTTTAATTAGGTTTATGTATTTTTGGACATAATTCTATTGCATACTTAAACTACAGTACAGTGTAAACATACCTTGTATATACACTGAGAAACAAAAATATTTGTGTGAGTTGATTTATTGCAAATATTTGCTTCATTGCAGTAGTCTTTAAGGAAACCTACAATTTCTTTGTGGTACATATATGTGAATTTGAATATCCCTCTTACAAGAGGTATGCTTTTCAGAAAAGCAAAATAGGAGCACAGTGGCCCATGCCTATAATCCTACCACTCTTGAGAGGCAGAGCTGAGAGGATCCTTTGAGCTCTGGAGTTTGAAACCAGCCTGAGCAAGAATGAGACACTATTTCTACTAAAAATAGAAAAAAAAAATTAGCCAAGTGTTGTGGTGGGCAGCTGTAGTCCCACTACTCTGGAGGCTGAGACAGGAGGATCACCTGAACCCAGGAGTTTGAGGTTGCTGTGAGCTAGGCTGATACCAGGACATTATAGCCTGGGTGACAAGAGTGAGATGAAAAACCCTAAACAAAGAAAAAAGCAAAATAATGGAAGTACATTGTTAAAGATCTGAAAAGTGATGCTTTCCTGGAGTACACTCTCCCAAATTGATTCCTCAGTATATTAAAGTCTCTGGTATTTTCCAGTGTTGTTTCTGGAGAAACATTTAGAGTACTTACACATCAGGCCCTTGAGAGGTCAGTATTTTGAGAAGTATTAAAGCCCTGGACCATTGTGGACCATTTATTTCAAGGTCTCAATGGAGAGACTAAACATGGAGTTTAGCCCATGCATCAGATGTTCTTTAGAATACCTCAGGTGAAACCGTGGTTAAGACTGAGAAATTTCACTGAACATTGTCAGGTTCTCCCATTCTTCAGACTCGGACACATGTGCTCCCTAACCTTCTCACGCAGCAACACAGAGAAAGCTGCCTGTGTCTTTTACATCTATGGCTGCTGCTTACCCTGGAGGATCAAACACAGAGTGCCATGTCTATTTCTTACACTTTTACCAGAGCTGTGAGGATTTTCTGTATGGTTGGTGCAAAATAAATGTCTTTCAGAATGATGAGAGTAAATACAAGTCATTGTATTACAATGTACAAATGACTGTACAAATCACAGTCATTGGGCCAGTAAATTAAGTTGAACATAACCTACTGGCCCAAACTTTTAAACTTTTTTGTAGAGACAAGTTGTTGCTGTGTTGCTCAGACTTGTTTTGAACTCCTGGACTCAAATGATCCTGCTGCCTCAGCCTCTCCAAAACCTGTGATTACAAGGCGTGAGCTACCGGGACAGGCCCTCTAGGAGATCTTAGAGAGAAAGCAGGGATTTTTCTGTCTCCTCTGGTATTCCTTCATATTTTTTCTGGCAATCATTACATTGTATGTTCTATCAGGTGAAAGAACCTAAGTCTACTAAAGAATTTAAAAAATATTTTAAAATACTATTGAATTAAATGGGAAAAAACATTTCAGAGCACCTACTATTTATGTTAAGAAAAGGTAAATATAACTTAATATGTTGTGTATATTAAATATAGAGGTGATTCTAGTAATAATCATCCCTTTATTTACATTTACTTTTATAATTTCTGAAGTATTTTCATATACACTATCATACTTTGTACTGTTTAATAATGAGAACCTATCTGGAAAAAGATGTCTTTGACTGTTTTATAATATCAAATATTTGTCAGAAACTCAGCAGAATATAAAGAGTGATATTGGTTAAATGACCCAAATCAAAAATTATGGTAAAAATGTGATTCTTGACTTTGGTTCAAAAGTAGGTCATCATACAGATTAAACTTCCAAAAATGATCTTTTCTGAATTTTTTAATGAAGTTGACGCAAAGATTTTTAGGGAGACTAGCTAAAGAATATTGATCATTATTTACTTAGCTAAATGAATGATTTAATGGCTAATGATTTCCAAATCAATAATATGGGCACGTTTCCTCTGTGATTTTACCTCTAGAATTGAATTTATTATAGATTGTCCTCAGAGGCACTTATTTTACACAGAATTAGTGCTTGGAGGCTTAGGAATAGATTTCATCTGATTTTGTCTGTCTGATTTGTTTAGAAAATGCATTGTAGTCAAGGTTTGAGAACCAGCATTACAAATTAAATTCATAAACACTACTAAATATAGAGCAGGAGTTTTGTTTGATCTCAAATGATAAAGTCCCTGTGATTCAGTCTCCAGCCAATATGACATACTGTAGATCCCCGTGAAACCCTCTGATCGGTTTACTTACCACTGTCTGAAAATGTCACATTTTTTCTGATGGTTTGCAGATTCCAAGACTGAGTATGGGTAAGGCTTAATTGCAGCATTTAAGATCTTTGAATCTCTGTAAGTGCTGCTAAGGCAGTTTTCATGCCCAGGGGTGGAGTGAGGACTGAAGTTTTACCTACTCCTGTCAGTTTCCTTTAAGAGTTCATCAGTTTCTTAGGAGTGGCCTGGGCTAGGCATGTGGGTCACAGAGATTTAATGAGCGAGGATCAGTGTGTGAGAGAAAAAAAAAGATGTCATGGGAGAACTTCAGCAACATGAAGGAATTAAGACCGAGATTTGATTTTTTCCCTTCAAACTGAGATCACATGGAATGTGGCGTACTTGGTGTCTGTGACTTTTCAAGCTTGAAGGAGCTAATAGGTCATGAGGGTAGTGTGGCCAGAAACTGAGCTGGCTAAGCACAGTGCTAGAGACCAGCATATGTAACTTGTCCAGAGTAAGTGATAGGAGCCTATTTGACATACCAAGGAGGTAACTTGAGCTGGCTAAGTGCAGTGCTAGAGACCAGGCATATGTAACTTGTCCAGAATAACTGACAGGAGCCTGTTTGACACAGTTACCAAGGAGATAAATTGAGCTGGCGAAGTGCAGTGCTAGAGACTAGGCATACGTAACTTGTCCACAGTACCTTTCAGGAATAACTGATAGGAACCTATTTGACATAGTTACCAAGGAAGTTTTTTTTTTTAATCTTTTCTTCCCTCAACATTTTATTGAGAAAATTTTAAATTCACAGAAGAATTTAAAAAATTCTACATGAGCTCCCATAGACTCCCATAGACCTACATTCTACCATTGACATTTTGTACATGTATTTCTTGACCTGTCTACCCATCCACACAATTCAGCTTATTTTTGCTGCAATCAGTTGTGGACATCAGTACACTTTATTCCTTGACACTACACTGTGCATATCTTTAACCAGAGTTAATCTTTATGAGATTAAATATACAATGAAATAAAAAAATCTTAGTTGTACAACTGTCTGAATTCTGAGAGATAACAGCACTTGTGTAATCCTCACTCCTATCAATACACAGAATGTTACTATCACCCCAGAAGGTCTATGCCTCTTCCCAGTAAACTCCCACCCTGTACTCCAGGAGACAGCACATGTTCTGATCTTTCCCTAGCACAGATTAGTTTTGACTGTTCTAGAATTTACGTGGAATCATTCTAAGATTGGAATTATGGGGTCAAAGAATGTGTTTGTTCAGTTTTATAAAACACTGCTATTCTTATTATCATATTTTCTGAGCTCTTGCTCTTAAAGACTATAGTTTCCTGAGTTTCACCTGCTCAGCATGGCACAGAAAGTAGCTTGCCCTCAAAGTAGAAGCTATAAAAATGAGAAACTCACCAGGACCCTTCATTCTTCCAAATGGCAACCACCTTCCAGTTTTTATCTGGTTTAGGTAGCTCTCCCGTGCCTTCTGATACCTGTGTTGTATACTTTGAGTTTATAGTTTTCATCTGTAGGAGGGCTATTCAAACTAGAAGTGATGAACCCAATTACTGAAGAATTTAAATGGAATTATTCTGGATTTTATTGGAGTTCATCAAATGACACAGAGGTTAAAGTCTGAGTCATGGTTCTCCTGAAAATGGAATAGGAAGTACCTTTTTCTTAGGATAATTTCTGAAGAATCAACTTGTGAATAAAGGCTTACCTTATAGAGAGAATTTTGCCATCTTCCAACTGTTTGGGGTGGTTGAAATAGCTGTCCAGAGCCCTCTAGGGAAATGGGCCACACAGCGTGCAGATGGGTGAGCTGTACCGGGTGGAAATGCTGCACGGAGCCTTGGCTTAATGTGGGACCTTTAAGAACACAGCAGCAGCTCTGGAGCTGACAGTTGTGTGTGTTGTTTGACCCGGTAGTTCTGCTTCTGGGAGTTTATCCTATGAATGCGATTATACTATTAAAAAATGACACATGTTCATTGTTTGTAATAGCACAAGATTGTCAATAGCCTGATGGAGAAAGATCTGTCTTATTTTCAATCTCCTGTTTATTGTCTTTATGGATGAACTGCCTTCACAAGTGTGGCTGATTTATATAAGCTTCCAAGCCTGTGTAAAAACAAGATAATACTGTCTCCTTGCAGAGTTTTGAGACACTTACAGCCAGTTCATTTAAAGCATCTGTCTTGTATTTAGCTCATCAGAGCAGATATTTTAAAACGTATAGGGTATTTTTGTTTTAGTGTAATTTTAGTATTGTTATACAAAGAAATAGTATGAGCACAGGCGGAGAGTTTGGATGTCAAACTAATTTGGCTGGTATGCAAGGTGGGCTTCATAGCAATAAAAACCACAAATTAAGGTTGGCCCTTATTTGTGGAGACTTTAAATGCCAAGTAAGAATTTTAACTTATTTTTTAAGGAATGGGAAACTAATGAAGGTTTTTTTTTTTAAGCTGAAGAGTGACATGATATCTTAGTAGTTGATAAAAATTACAATAAAATGATTTTAAGAAGGGAATAGGAGAAAGACTTGGAAGTATTATGTAGAGTTGGAAGGCTATTGCAAGAGTCCAGTTTTTCAGCAATAAAAGCATATACTCAAGTTTGTGGCCATGAATTTAGCAGGTGTAATAGAATTCTTTGGAAATGATTCAACATGATTTGATGATGACCTGAATGTTGGCAGCAGAGGAGAGGCTAAAGTCCAAGATGACTCCAGAATTTGAAGTTGAGCTTCTCAGAGGATAGTGTATTATTCAGAAATATAGGAAATACTGGATAAGGAATGATTAATTTGGGGTAATATTTGAGTGGCAGTACCCAAAACATTGTTGGTAATATAAGTCTTGTGAGATGGATCTACCCTGGAGATAAATACTGAGAAAGCAGACTAAGGTGCCAGTTGAAATTAAGAATGTAACTGAGTTCTCTGGAGGCGGGGGAATGTAATGTGGGATTAAGAGATAGTGATGAAATAACTTAACCAAATGAGCACATTGAGCAGTCAAGGAAGAAGAGGAGGATCCGGTGACACAGACAGAGGAGGAGGGAACAGATGTGACGATTCAGTGTCCCATAAACCAGAGGAGAAACTTTCTAGCACTGTCTAGTGGCCACAGTGAAATCCAAGTAGAAGACAGCTGGTTTGGGAGGCAGTGTGAGTTGGGGGCCAGGGTTGGAGGAACTGGAAGAAAGGTGGTGTCAAGGTGGTGAGTGCAGGGGGGCAGAACGGAACAGTCATTGATGAAGCTCAACAATGAGAAGAAACAGGACTGTTGAGTTTGGCTGAATGGAGAGTTGCCCAGGGAAAAAATATATTTTCCCAGGACTCAGGTGATCTGTTTGTGTGTCGACAGGGCATATAGAAAAGAAGGACTTATTGTGATTCTACATTCTATTTTGTGAATTGAGGAAAACAGCTAACTAACTTCTTTGTGGAGAGATTGGGAGGAGTAGCTAATCCAAATGATTGTCGAGTGCTAAGTGAGAAGCAGCAAACCAACAAGAATATGGTAGCAGATGTGTTTCCAGTAATCAGGTGTGACTGTTGACGTCTGCTGGTGCTTCTTAGTGAAATTCATCTTCACGCTTAAATGCAGTTGTTAATTCGTTAATAATTATGATTCATATAAAATGGAAATGATTGTCTCTGTTACTACTGTGGTAGTTATTAATGGAGAAACCTATTTTCAATCATTTTTAGGGGGAAATCAAAACATGTCATAGCTGAAGAAAATCATTACTTCCTGGAGCCTGTATTTACAGAGGGAGGAAGAGAAGCTACTTTGTTTGCTAGAGAGATGCCGTGCACTCTGTTACTTCACCTCATTAATCCTACTTAATCTGAGGCAGATCACCCTCAGACCTCAAATCCAGAATGCTTTGAAAATCATAAAGATTTTTTTGTAACTTGTTTGGCATCAAAACCTGAACTAAAATGACATGAGGCTACTTAGTCTTTGCTTATCTCACTTAGCATGAGTATTTAAATGTCTTTCACCGGAAATGTAATGTCTTTGATTATTTGGTGTTCCCAGACCAGGTGTATAGCATAACCTTCTAACGTCCCAAACCTTCTGATTCTGAAACTCAAAGTTGTATAATAGATCAGTGGGTTTGATCCTGGGACTTTCTGCTGCTGAAGATGGTTTTGCTTCCTGCTGTGTCATTCTGCCCAGTGTTGTGGGCCAGAAAATCATTTTATATTTATAGATTTTGCTTTCATTATTGTTCTGAAATACACTGGGGATTTTGTTTTTTCTTTTCAGGTATTGGTAGGACTCACAAACATGGAAATGTAGGAAGAAGTTTATACTTACAGATCTCTAGCAAGAGGGCAGAACACACCACAGGCAGGAAGCACCCAGTGGTCCAGGGGCAGAAGGAGCCAGGAGAGGCACAGGCAGAAGTCCTGGGTTGTCGTGGGAAGGAATGGGCGAGGGAGGGTTGGGCAAGCTAGAGAAGTTTAAGATTGGATAGTAGGGATAATTTGGGTTCTCTCATTGTGTCCTACCTGGCTGTGGGGTGACTAGGACAGAAGATATTTATTGCCTCTTGGAGTGTAGAAGAGGTGGTTCAAAGTGTGGGCTGTGTTTTGGTTGGTTTGCATGTCAAAATTATGCTCACAGGCAAGTTGTTTGCTCTCTCTAGGAATTAGCCGGACCTGGGTGGGGCAGTCTTTTCAGGATTAGCAAGGCCCGCAATATGTCAAAGGGTAAAATCCACCATATAGTTTTACCTATGAAGCAAAGTCTGTGTAGATATTATTCACTTGGATTAAACATTTGTATTTTAGGGCAATGATTTTCACTCTTAGTAAAAATAATAATGACAACCCTTTAGATAACCCTGTGAGGACGATTTTTGTCATTACTTTGAGCTCATGAAAATGATGTACTCTTTTTTGCCTACTATAAGTTTTGTATTCAATTATGTATGTTGCAAAACTTCAGTATTTTGTGAGTTCTATTTCTGATATAACTGTTTTAAAGATAAACCTACTGGAATTTATGAATCCAGAGAAAGATCTTCTCCTTCAAAGGTGTCTCCTGGAGACTACACCTTCATTCCAGTCATGTCATCATTGCTGTTTTGTTTGGTGGTTTTGCTTTGAGAGTCACTGCAGGCCTGTAGTAAATTCTTCAGAATATTTTCAGTGGTGACATATCCTCTTCCCTAAGGATGCTTCAGTATTTGGATATAGGCAAATGCACATTAAATGAAGCAGAAGATTGAATTGATGTCATAAAAAGTTACTAGTTGTTACTTGAGAGAAGTTGTTATTAGAGAATCAGTAATGGGACTTAATCTTCCAAGTGGACATGAGATTGATCACAACACCAAGAGGGAAGGTCCTTCAGTAGCTAGAGAAACAGCCATCTTTCTGAAATAAGGCCTCCTAAGGGGCTCTTTTGAGGGAGATGCTGCTAATTTTGATAGGTGGGTTCAGATATTCTTATTTGAAAATTGGCCTCTTTTTGTAGGTAAAGAAGGGAAATATCTGAAGAAAATTAAAATGAGGATGGAATAAACTACAGGTGCAACTGAAGGTTGCTTTATTAAAGATTACGAGAAGGGAAATTAAGAGAAATAAATATTAATATGTTAAACAACTGAAATTTTTTTCCTCAAAGCAGGGGTCCTGAAGGGCCATTGGGCAGATATTGAATGGTAGACTGTACAGAGCAGACCTAAGTCAGAATGGCAGCCCTGCTGTGTACATGTGTGTCTGTAAAATATGTGATTTCTAGGCTCTATATCTTTTGCAAATAGTCCAGAATTTTCAGCAGATTAAACTTATATACTTTCTCTTGCTTTATTTTCTGGTGTCTAAAATTTACAGCTTAACTCCTTCATCTTTCCATTTTTAATAATCTTCTAGGGTAATATTCACCAATTATACACTTTTTGTTTCACTTTCATAATTATTTGTACAAATTTTAATGTGGGCCTATTGTGTTTTTAAATTATTTGTTTAGAGACTTTCTCTTGCCCTAGTCTGTTTATTCCTAAAGTTCAGGGACTCTGACTCTTACCTTGAGGCACTGTCTGGTTCAGAAAAACTTCACTGATGTTGGAGTGATGAAGGAATTAATTTGGAAACAGGCCTTGACATGAACAGTTTTTGCTTAGAAAATACCTCTAAAGCTGTTTGATTCCTTGAGAAGCCAGAGACTAACTGATGTTTATTTGGTTCATAATGTTTGGTGGACACATAGGAAACGAGGTAGTCCTTTGCAGATGCAGTGGGGGAAATGGAGTCGTTTTTCCTCTGTGAAATCATCCACAGGAAATTTTGAGTTCTAGGTCAGCCTCTGACACTTCACCCATTTAAGTGGCTCTTCACTCTCCCACAGCTCCACTACCAGACTATCAGCTCAACCTAGATATTATAAATAAATATTAGTCCAAGAAAGACATAATGAGGAAGGTAAATCTCCCCCCAAAATGTGGTAGATTAGCAAAATCCTATATATCCTGTGGATCAGCAGTCTCCAGCCTTTTTGGCACCAGAGACCATTTCACAGTTTCTCCGCAGTGAGGGGTAGAAGGTTTTGGAGGCCACTGACAGGTGGCAGAGCTGAGGTGGTGCTGCCAGCCGTGGGGAGTGGCTGTAAGGGCAGATGAAGCTTTGCTCACCTGCCTGCCTCTCACCTCCTGCTGTGCGCCCTGGTTCTTGACAGACCACAGACTGGTACTGGTCTGGAGTCCAACAGTTGGGGACTGCAGCTTTGGGTTATTCATTTAACATTCTCCTTCATTAGTGCAGATCTTTATAGAGTATGTGGGGTTTTTTTATAGTTAAAGATTTACATTGTGATTGCATATGACTACCTGGTATTTGTCACTCCGACCCTATGTGAATAGGATACATCCTCATTAAAACAAACTGTGTATAAATACAGATCTTACTGGCAATGTAATCTCATATTAAAGCTTTTACTTTATTTTATTTATTTATTTTTTTCTTTTGGTCAGGGCTGGGTTTGGACCCGCCACCTCCAGCATATGGGGCCGGCGCCCTACCCTCTTGAGCCACAGACACCGCCCTAAAAGCTTTTACTTTAATTAAAGGTTGTTTCTTTTATAAAAGAAAATAAATTTCTTTTTCACAAAAATTTTTAATAGTTGGGATATTTTAAAACATTTACACAATCAAGACATTGATTTTCTTTTTGTGGAGTATGATGAAGAGGAATGTTCTCAGAGGGAACATCCTGTTATCATAGTAACCTCCCTTTGCACTCACAAAGCTGTTTTATTGCTGTGGTCTTACTCATATAGTCACCTTCCACATTAGCTATAATTGTTACACATAATTTTATAGCATGGTCTGCATCTTTAAAACTTAAAGACCGAGGCTTCAGAAACCATCCTCACTAATGTCTTTGGCATTTAACTTTGCAGCTGCCCTAACAGGATTTCCCCAAATATAAGTAACAAACAGCATGCTCTTTCCAAGTTAAGGAAATGTTATTTAACATAGTTCCATGTATGTGTGTTTAGACTTTCATAAAAGGTCTTAAAGAATCTTTTGAAACTGTCTGTTGAAATCATACAGGGCTAAAAATGTGCACTTAGTAACTGGGAATGTCATACACATCCTCAGCAAAATAATGCATTTTTTCCCCCTCTGCATTTAGTTCTCTTGCAGCTAGCAAGTGATGCTTTGCCAAATGACATGACGTTGGCTCTGGCTTATCTCCTTGCCTTACCACAGGTATGTTCACCCTTAGCAATGAAGAAGAACTTAAAAATGAATAAACTAAATATCTATACTGGGGATTTTCATTGGTAAAATTGTCTGTTATATGTCATTTTCTTCTGATGGTCTTAGGTACAGAAAGGGCTCTGGTCAGTGTTCTATAATGTTAGCTTAAGTTAAAAATCATCTTTTACATGCATAGGATCTGTCTTTGTAGTACCTTCTGAATTTAAATATGGACAGTATTAAATTGAGCTTGAGCTTGAGTTGATATGATAGAAACTTTAGACCAAAATTCTTTAGAAATGCTTAGAAATGAAATGATTTATAGTGATCTTGCTAATTTCCTTTTGGCTGAGTTAATTCCATCATGTTCCTGTCTAGGTGTTAGATGCTAACAAATGCTTTGAAAAGCAGTCACACTCTGCGTTGTGTCTCCAGCTGGCGGCTTACTATTACAGCCTACAGATCTATGCCCGCTTGGCTCCATGTTTCAGTGACAAGTGCCATCCTCTTTATAGGGTAAGTCCTCATGGTTTCCACAATAATGAGCAGAGTTAAAGCTTTTCTAAAATAGCTGTAACATATGTTTATTTTTGTGAAGGGACTGATCTCCTTTGTATCCAGAATGCACTCTGACTGGCAGACAGTGCTCAGCTTTTCTGTGTTAGAGGAAGTTGCTTTTCCAGGTATCAAGAAGTAGACGACTACCCAGGTGTAGTGGCTCACGCCTAGAATCCTAGCACTCTGGGAGGCCGAGGCAGGTTCATTGCTTGAGCTCAGAACCAGCCTGAGCAAGAACAAGACCTCATCTCTACTAAAAATAGAAAAACTAGCCAGGAGTTGTGGCAGATGCCTATAGTTCCAGCCACTTGGAGGCTGAGGTAAGAGGATTACATGAACCCAAGAGTTTAAGGTTGCTGTGAGCTATCATGCCGTGGTACTATACCCAGGGCAGCAGAGTGAGACTCTGTCTCAAAAAATGAATAAAATAAAGTACAGTAAAATAAAATAAAGAAAAAAATATGAAGAAGTAGGCTTTCTAATATTTATTATGAATGCTGATTATTTTCTTTAACTTCTCTTTCGTTTATTTTACTAAGTTCTTAGTAAGAAAGGCTAAAATAGTGGGAGAGGCTAAATGGAGAACTTGCTTTTTAATTCACTTCGCAATAGGACGATGGTTCTATCTAATTTAGGGAAATGGGCAAAGTAATTCTTTGATCAATACTTCATTTTTATTTTTTAAGCCAGAGATAGAAGAGGAGTAATTGTAATTTACTAAGAGTAATTACTAGGAGTACTAGTAATTTTAACATCTGGAATGTTAAAACTTAGTATTCCTGCTTGCCCCAGCTTCAGACAACTTTTACGTAACTTTATTGTTAATTTCTGAGTGAAAACACCTAAGTGTGGCCTGAAGGTACACAACGTGCCTTCTTTTTCATGGGTGGGAGATTGTTACAGATGCCCCTGGAAAATCTCTCCAGGCTTCTTGTATAGCCATGTCTTAATTATCAGCATTGGCAAATGATCTACTGTTGAATTGGATTGTTTTAAGAAAATTCCATTTTAAGAGTAGATAAATATAGATTTTTCAAATCTACTTTGTGCATAAATCCAAGATCCAAATCTTAAAAAGATAAGATTTTTCCTTCACTGACCCAAAGGAGAATGTAAAGAAGTAATTTCAAATGTGTATCAAAGTTCTAGCTGCCTCAACTTTAACATATCTAAATACCTAGAAGCACCTAACAACATTCCATTTGTGGTGATAACTATGGCTTTCATTCAATGATTTTTATTTTAAAAAAGAGGAGAACCATCCACAGCACAGGTGACTGTCCCAAGGTACCATCATTATCAGGAGTGCATTGTCCTTAGGCCCAGTTTTATTATTGTGATGACATTTGGCAAGAAACAGGAACACTTTCTTTTTTTAACCAGTTGATACAGGTATTACTTTATTTTGGAAATTTTCTTTTTGTAGCTACTGCTGCTTTGTACAGGTGCTTATCTTATGTGAAATGACTATGCTCTAGTAATTTTGTTTTTATATCTCAGGTATGCTTTTATCTGAAATAAGAATGTGTTGATATGTGTTGTAATTTGAAGGAATGAAGTATTAGATAGGTAGAAAAGAAGTGGGTTTATTTTACCTTCATCTTTTCATTTGTGCTGTATATGCACACAAGTATCAAATAATTTGTTCTAAAACTCTGTGTTGAAAAAGTGAAGCTTTACATTGAGCAAATGCATTGTTCCTGATTATAAGGTTGATTTTTGTTACTCAGAAAGTCAGTTGAGTTTTCAAAGTGTATTTGACTGGAATCTCTTAAGTGGGTATCATTGAAATGGGATGTCTGTGCTGAAGTAGGAGCTCGGCTGTCAGTGCAGTGTGTATCACCTGCATTAGGGTTGTGCTGTGTGCCTCGCGTGGTGCTGTTCCTGTCCTGGGTTCAGAGGATTGAAGGCTTCCATCAGCCAGCATCCCTGTCACTCATATTCTTCGTGTGTGCCCCGGGGGGGTGGGGAGGCGAATGTGGCGGGTGCCTAACCTCAGGACCTCACCACTTGCCCAAATCTGCGGGAGTTAGTGGTATAAAGTGGTTTAGAGTGTCTGCCAGCCGGAGAACAGAAGATTGATGCAAAATAGATCACAAGTCGCAACTTTTAAGAAAGCCAGAAAGCTGGCCGCATTTTGGCCTGTGAACTTCAGTTTCATTTTCTAATGACCTTAAATGAAACAGTTTTCTTGGAGGATAGTTCTAGTACAACTTATATTTTTCTGCTTTTCCCTGATAGTAAATTAATTTGTACCAAAAGTAAAGGGAAATTCCCAAAGCATGTACTGTTTATGACAATGGAAGAAAACTATTGAGTTACACCCCCACCTTTCTATTTAGCCATCACTGTTTCCTTCTGCAGTTACTGCAGTCAAGCTCCATAACAAACTCCATCTGGGATGTTAACAGCTGGAGCCTGCAAGGAGATGAAACATAACACTGAAGGGTAAGGGCGAGAAGTGAAGGTGTGTCCATTTTGGCTTCTCCTGTGTTCCTGACAGTTCTTTCGTTTGGTAGAAAGTGTAAGCATTTAATTATAGGTCTTAGAGTTTGTATACCCCTTCATCCATTCAGCATTTGAATGCCTACTCTGAAGGACATAGGGCGTGGCATTGTAGTTTAAAAAACAATATGTCTGGATTCCTGCCCCTTTTAAAATTTTACCCTGATTCCTGTTTCTTTTTTTCTTTTTTTCAGGTTAATATAAGGGTACAAACAATTAGGTCAAAATACTTGAATGCTAGGTAGAGTCCCTCTTATAGTTGTGTCCCACACTTAAAAGGTGTGCCAAATACCCCACACTGTGCCTATGCAGTGGGAGCATTCTGCCCTCCTTTCCCCTCCCTCATTCCCCCTCTCCTCGACCTTGAGCTGAAGCGAGCCCTATGTGGGTGTATATTAGATCTTCTGTTGGATTCATATTAGTGTTGAGTACATTGGATAATTGCTTTGCCATTCCTATGTTACTTTACTAAGAAGAATGTGTTTCAACACCATCCAGGTTAATAGAAAAGATGTGAAGTCACTGTCTTTTTTATGGCTGCATAGTATTCCATGGTATGCATATACCACAATTAGTTAATCCATTCCTGAGTTGATGGGCACTTGTTTCCACATCTTGATGATTGTAAATTGAGGTGCAATAAACAGTCTAGTGCAAATATCCTTATTATAAAATGATTTTTTTTTCTTCTGGGTAGATGCATAGCAGTGGGATTGCAGGCTCATATGGGAGATCTAATTTGAGTTCTTTGAGATTCTCCATACTTCTTTCCAAAGTATGGGCTGTATTAGTTTACAGTCCCACCATCAGTGTCCCCAGTCTCCGGGACATTGTGATGTCGGCTAATCTTACTGGGGTTAGGTGATATCTCAGGGTGATTTTGACTTGCCTTTCTCTGATGATTAGGGACAGTGAACATTTTTTCATGTGTTTGTTGGCCATTGTCTGTCTTTCTTAGAGAGGGTTCTGTTCATGTCCCTTGCCCAATGATAGATAGGATTGTTAGTCTTTTTTTGTTGATTAATTTGAGTTCTCTGTAGATCTTAGTTATCAAGGCTTTATTAGATTCATAATATGCAAATGAAGATTGTCTGTTTGCTTTGGTTATTGTACCCTTAGCAATGCAGAAGCTTTTCAGTTTAATTAAGTACCATTTGTTTATTTTTTGTTGTTGTAATTGTCATAGAAGTCTTCTTCATAAAACCTTTCACCAGACTGATATCTTCAAGAGTTTCCCCTACACTTTCTTCTAGGATTTTTATAGTTTTGTGAGATATAAATCTTTTATCCATCTTGAATCAATTTTTATAAGTGGTGAAAGTTGTGGGTCCAATTTAGTTTTTTACATGTGCTTATCCAGTTCTCCAGCACTATTTATTGAATAGGTCTTCTTTTCCCCAGTGTATGTTCTTGTTTGGTCTATTAAATATCAGGTGGCTGTAAGATGGTACTTTCATCTCACGGTTTTAGCTCCAAATGTCAGTGTCTCTATTTTTGTGTCAATACCATGCTGTTTTGATCACCATGGACTTGTATTATAGCTGAAAGTCTGGTAGGTGATTCCCCTGGCTTTTTTGTTATTACTAAGAATTGGCTTAGTTATACATTTTTTTTTTCTGGTTTCATATGAAACAAATAACTATTTTTTTCCAAATCTTCAAAGTATGATGTTGCTATTTTAATGGGGATTGAATTGAATCTGTCTCTTGCTTTGGGAAGTATAGACATTTTAACAATATTGATTCTTCCCAGCCAGGAGCATGGCCTATTCTTCCGTTTGTTAATATCTTCTGCTATTTCTTTTCTTAGGGTTTCATAATTCTCTTTATAAAGATCCTTCACCTCTTTCTTTAGGTATCTTCCTAGGTATTTCATTATTTTGAAGGTACTGTGTAGGGAATTACATCTTTGATTAGTGTTTCAACTTGGCTAATTCCTATTTCTTCTTTCCAGTTTTTATCAACCACTATCTCTGCCCTTTAATTGTTGGTCTGGGTCCCATTGCTTTTCTTAGCTCTTAGCCTCTAGTTCCAGGTTGTCATACTCCCCACCCACCTTGTAGCAGTTCCTGCTATCTGCCACCACCGCTCCCTTTCTGGGGGAGTGTGCCAACAACCGCCTTATATTTATCATGCAACTTCTTTATGCCAGGCAGTGTTCTGGAGGAAGCAATAGTGAACATATTAAATGAAGCCCTCACTCTTGGAGAACTTAAATTTTACTGAGGAAAGAGGCACTGTATGCAAAACAAGTAGTAAAACATTTAAAATAAATAAAATACACTCAAGGTCATTGCTTCAAGAAGCAATATTATAGCTTCATGGGAGTAGAAGCTGGTGTTGTCCATGAATTGGCCCCATGGTGATGTCTCAACACGTGATTTCTGACCTCTCAGCTGCTCTGGACAGAAATTGATGTGCTCTCCAAGAGACAGTACAACGACAGGTCATAAGCCAGTCAGTTCTCCAGGGCAACTGGAGACTTGCTGGCAACTTTGTGGAAATCATTTAGTTTGGGTCTAAAAGAATGCAGAGTTAAAAAGAATCCAAGAATTTTTTTTTCTCATAAGAAGCAGAGATTCTGAAACTCTTCCAAATAGACAGATGGGTAAAGAAGGAGTGTGGGTGGCCAGGCGCCATGGCTCACACCTGTAATCCTAGCACTCTGGGAGGTCAAGGCAGGTGGATTGCTTGAGCTCAGGAGTTTGTGACTGGGCTGAGCACGAGCAAGACCTGGTATCTACTAAAAATAGAAAAACTAGCTGGACATGGTGGAGGGTGCATGTGGTCGCAGCTCTACTTGGGAGACTGAAGCAAGAGGATCGCTTGAGATCAAGAGTTTGACGTTGCTGTGAGATACGGTGACATTATGGTACTCAACCCAGACAGAGAGTGTGACTGTGTCTCAAAAAAATAAAAAGAAGAAGTGTAAGGAAGTCACCACCTCTCCTTTTTATCTCCCCACCTCTGTGTTCCTACCTCAATTCAGTCATTCCTCACCTGAACTACCGTGGCAACCTCTGAAACATCATTTTGTCTTCATTTTTGTTACTTTTGTGTTTTTTCCCCCAAACAAGTGCTAGGTAGTCTTTCTAAAGTGGAGGTCAGCTCATCCTCCTGCCACTGCCCCCACAAGGTCTGCACATCCCCATGGCCTCTGTTTCTCCACCTTCATCGTTCCTTGCTCCAGCCTCACCAAACTACTTAGAACCCTGTGCCTTCTGTGTCTTGTCTCCAAGCATGTTGCCCTCTCTGCCTGTAATCTTGTGCCCAGATTCCTTTGCTTAGGTACTTGGCTCAGGTGTGAGTTCACGGGAAGCTTTCTTCCGTGCCCCCAGCTGGGCTGGCTACTCCCCCGTGTGTTTGTGCCTCCCTATACTTAGGTTTATTGAGCATGTGCACTCTGTTGTTTGAGGTCACCTACTTTACATCTCACTAGGTAATGAGCTGTCTGAGGGCAGTATCTGTGGTATTTTTTGGGTTTCCTAGTGCTTAGAGCAAGAGGACCCGGAATATAAAGGGTGGTTGAAAAATATTCACTGGATCAATGACTGAATATCCATGAATAACACTACCATACATATGAGATTGTTGAATTGTGTATGTGTGTGCATGTGCATTTTCATCACATTTGTCATACGAGTTTGTTATGCTAGGCAGTGTTCTGGAGGAAACAGCAGAGAACAAAGTACAGTACAACCTCTGTAAGTTGACCACCCCAGGGACTATGCAGGTGGTCGACATAAAGAACTAGGCCAGTAGTTCTCAACCTGTGGGTTGCGACCTCTTTGTAACAATGAAAATACATTGTGGCATTAGGAAGGTTGAGAACCACTGAGCTAGACATACTATACTACTGATCCACGTGGCACGTGTCTGGTCTGTGAAAGTCTACTTAAGGAGATGGTCAGTGTAGGGAGGGAGGCCAACTACGGAGGTTCTCAGCCTTGTAGGACTTACATTGAGGAAAGAGTCCTATTCACAAAACAAGTAAATAATATATGTTGTGCTAGATGGTAGTAAGAACTATTAAAGAAAAAAATTAAAGGAATGGGAAGAGAGAGAGAGAGTTAGTTTATGGTTTATTAAAATAGGGTCAGAGAAGGCTTGCACTGGGAAGATGACATTTGAATAAAGAGGAGAGGGCACAGCAGCCCCTTGCAGGTGCCTGGGGATGGGTATTTCAGACAGAACACCAGTGACAAAGGCATGGAAGTGTCACTGTGCCTGCTGTAGGAACTGTGGCATTTTTTCAAAAAGCATTTGTGATCATATTAAAATTTTCCCATATAAAATTCAAAGCATAGTGGAGTTCTGACTCTAGGAAAGGACGGAAATGCAGCTGGTGACCAGACTTCTTTGTGACCTATGGGGCTTTTCTCTTGTCTGGCTGACATAGTGTCAGGCAGGGGTGTGGCAGCAGCCATCAGCTTGTTTGTGGGAGCTGTCAGACTAACCCTGAGAAGCCACTTGGCTGCCTTAAAGGGCCTTTCACATTCGTTCTGCCATTTGGTCCTTGGAGCAACCCCATTTTGCAGAGGAGAAATCTTCTCTGGAGAAGATAAAACTCAGAAATGCGTTCACTTGCTCAAGGTTACTGTGGTAGAAAGTGACATCCCGTCACTTAGAGCACCAGCTCCCAGGCTTTACCTGCTTTGTACGTGGCCGTGCAGCTGCTCTAACTTTTTTCCAAAGAAACAGTGTCACTCTTTAGGACCTGAGTGATCTCTGCAGCATACACAGCTAATGGGTAGTTCTCAGCAGGGTATTTCCAGGTATGCTGTGCGTCTACCAGGTAAAATCTAAACTCCTGAATACGGCAGGTGAGACCCTCAGTGAACTTGCTGCCCTTTCTTACCCCTCTCGCTGCGTCTCTTAACACTACCACTTTAGAGTTGATGCTCTGGATGCTTAGAATGCAGGTTTCTCTGAATTTCCGTCCTTTGCTGTGCCTCTGTGTATGTGCAGATGTAATTTCCCTCTGCCTGGAATACCTCCTCCTCCTCCACACCAGGACAGCCAAGTCTGAGCCCAGAAGCACCCTGTGCAGCCTCCCCTGCCTCCTCGCAGACCTTGGCCCCCTTCCCTTTGTGTGTACCTCTGGGGAGCAGTTTTTTTAGGGCATTACAGTTGATGCACAGCTCTCTGCTTTCAACGTGGTGACCTTATTTGGGGATAGGTCTTCTATTTCTTCTGGCATCCTCACTCCTCATGCACTGCAGTCACTCAGTGGCTGTTGATTGGCATGCAAATAAGTTCAAGAATCGTGTCAAGTGCTGTGTGTCAGGACAGACTTAGACTTCAAGTTTGCTGGTGTGGGTCCTGATCCTCCTGGATTTGAGAGAAACACGGGTGGGCACAATAGCTGGATGTTTTAAGTATATAAGAGTTTTCCATTTACTGCCTAATGGCTCATTATTTGAATATTGTCAGCATCTTCCTCTGCACAAAATAGCACTGCTGGGTTTGGAATTAAATATGACAAACTCCTGATGAATCATCTTGGAACCTGAAATCCAGTTGGTTCTGATTTGTTGCCTGCACACACTAACACCCAGTGAAGCTCGGCTTTTGCTCAGTTGTCGGTTCAGCTTGTTTCTACTTCCATGGTCTTTTCTTACTTTCTCTTTCCACAACCTGGAGTTCTGTGCTGCAGGAGTTTAGCTTGGGGAGCTCACAGCTTCGCATGAGGGTATTGATGTAATTTGTGGGATTATTTCTGATACAAGTCCTGGGCATCTTGAAGGGCCGCCTTCCAGCAAAGGCCCTTGGAATTGGACAGCACACAGGTGTCTTCGGAGCTACCTACCCTGCTTGCCTACATTTTTCTTTTTAGTTTTGTATCGTGATTGACAAATAGAGAGACTTTTGTCTTCTAGTATTTTCCTAATTAACTTATTTTTTTATGGTTGAAACTAATGCACACATGACCCAAAAACTCACGTGGTAAAATGGATATACCAGAAAAAGTCAGTAGTTTATGACTCTGCATGTTTATATAACTGCATTTTAGACAAGTTTAAGGAAAGTATGGACCTTGTCCTATACCTTGATTTTTTTCACTTATATCTTAGCTTCATAATTATCATAAAGATATCTTTAAAACTATTCTTTTAGAAAAGTTTTCAGAAGAGAAAATCAGTTAAAAATGGAAACATGTCCTCGAGTTTTATAGGCTAGGGAAGCAAACTCAGCAGGGGATGAAATTCAAAACTTTATGGTAGACTATTTCTAAAATGTGTTTTTTTAGCTACTAATTGAAAATACTAAGTAGAAAATTATCTCAGGCAAAATAACAACCCTAGAGGGGAAACACGCCACCTGTTTAAAACTTTCCAAATAATATTACCGAGAAATGGAGACTATTAAACCAGAATGGATTTATTACCTCAACTAGTAAGCCGTAGATTAAGTCATTGAGCATTCTGTTGTCATGAATATTTATGCGTGTTTTGTTTTTATGGGGATTTGACCATATTCTTTCAAGAAATCATATTTTCTTCACCCACCTTGAAGTTGCCAAGTTTTGGGCAAGGGAAAATAGAATAATTTAACTCTTCACAATTTTCATTTTAAATTCTTAATGGCTTTTTTTGGCTGTTAGTTTCTGCAGCATGTGATGTTTTGCCTAGATTTTGAAGCTACCCATAAAGCTGTTCACAATCTTCTTAGAGGCTAAAAACTTTCATACCCATGGATCATGTCACTGACTGAGGTAGGAAAAGACGGAGAGACAAATCCTGGGTGATTTCAGGTGCGAAGCTGGAGGTAGACCATTCCTGGAGACTTGTTCAGCAGTGTGGGGAGAGGGGTGGGGAGCCAGGCAGCTTGGCCCCTCTCCCCACTGCAGGACCACAGCTCTAGAAGCTTCAAGCACAGATTGGGCATCTGCAGAACAGGAACAGTAGCTTGGTGCGAGGGCCAAATAAAAATCATGTGAAAGCACTTTAGAACCTTTCAATGTTGTGCAGTTGTGTGAGTAAACAAATGACTATGTGAAATAAAGTGTTGGGGTGAATGGGTGATGCTTTGGAATAGTTTAAGAAAAGATATGATAAGCTCAGGGGAAGAATTTTTTGTAAAAATTTAAATCGAATATTGAGAGTAATCATCACCAGTGAAGTTTCTTGAGGAAGAGATAAAAAGAGGCAGTGACAGTGATAAGAAAGTAATTTGCATAGGGAGCTAGAACTTTGCTCAGCCCCACAGTCTCATTTAATCTTTATGAGGACCCAGAAGAAATTGCTTTAAATTTAGAAATAGAAAACTTGAAACTCAAGAGGGAAAAACTAGTAATCCAGGAATTTGATGCCAATTCCTATGTTTTCCTTTTATAACTAATTTTATTTTTTATTGGAAGCCTTTGTGAGACATTATCAGCATTTTTTTACACAATAAATTGAAGCACTGAAAATCTTCCTATATACTTAACAAATATTTGATGATCCCCAAACTTATAGACAGTAACCTGTCACCAAGAAATTAATAGAATGCCCCTATTCACTACCTTATTAAAACAGAATTTTAAAGGAGAAATAATTCTATCAGGGATTTGAACAAGAAATGGTGTTCTTTCTTGGGATTCTGAAACATTGTTATTAAAGAATTAAAAATGAGAGACTTGGAAATACAGCTGAGATTGGATATCCTGTTGAAAATCTACCTTTGTGTGTCTGCTCTGGGCATTTGTATTCACATACACACATATATGGGATGAGAAAAGAAATGTGTGAAAAAAGTCTACCTAGAATAATACAGAGTGACAGTACTAAAATCTATCATTGAAAGTCTATCATTTGTAAAAGGGATCTCATGCCAAATATTATTTATATTTAGTGGGAAATGTATATACACTGGTCTAATCAAAGAGCTTTATAATTTTAAGCAATTTCCTTCCCTACATACCAAATATAAAAGGATGGTTCTTGGGAAGTATTATCCTCGGGAATCACATCACTGCTTTGCCACTTACCAGCTTAATGGCCTCAGACAAGTTACTTAACTCCTCACTCATCTGTAAAACAGAGATAATGTTACACGACCATCAGTTCTGATTGCCTGTTGTGTGGTGACAGACCAATGCACTGACACATTGGGGTTGCAGCAGAGCAAACTGGTACCAAGTGAGGAGCTAGGCAGGAACCTCAAACCCGCCTCCCTGAGGGGTCTCAGACTGGGGGTTTTATAAGACTTTGGGGATGGTAGTAAAGGGCTGGTAAACTGGGGTTTGCTGACTGAGAAGTGAGAGGTAAAGTCATGGGACAAAAAGATGAAGAAACCACATTCCTGTGCCAAGTCAGTTCCCCAGAGAGGGTCATTACTCTGGCTGGTGTCAGTGAACTCATTAGAATGCTCCATTGTAATGCAGGATCTGGATAATATCTCACTCCATCAGACCCTTTTAAATTTAGTAATTAAAAATTACTTGAAATTACTTTTAAAGTAATTTTAACTTTGTAGTTTCCTACACTAAAGATATTATGTGTATCTTAAAGAAATGATTAAGGGCTGGGCGTGATGGCTCAAAACCTAGCACTCTGGGAGGCTGAGGCTGGGGGATTGCTTGAGCTCAGGAGTTCGAGACCAGCCTAAGTAGGAGCAAGACCCCATAGTCTTAGCTACTCAGGAGTCTGAGGCAAGAGGATTACCAGAGCCCAGGAGTTTGAGGTTCCTATTAGCTATGATGATGTCATAGGACACTAGCCTGGGGCAACAGAATGGGACTCTGTTTCAAAAAAAAAAAAAAGACATTATTAAGGGAAGCTATAGTGCCTTGTGATAGTAGGCTATTATAAGGAAAATGGCTAAAAGTAGTTTTAAGGAAGCAGGTTAAAGGGCAGATTGTTTTGTGCTTAACTATCTTTGTATTCAAAGTCTGTATTTTTATACCGTAATGTTTGATTTTCCTTTTAGACAGTTTCAAGGAGACTAAGAGATGCCTGTCCAACATGGTTGTTGGTGTTAAGTGAGACCCAGTACATGGATGTTTAGCACTAGGATGTTCCATGCTGAAGATTGAAATACTAGATTTGGGGTCTTAAATATTTCTTAGGAAAAGTGACGTGATACTGTCAAAAATATACTTGGCCTTCAGCCCCTTTCCTGGGATACACTGCTAAATATCCTTGGAATTTCCAAAGTGCTATCTTTTTGTGTACTAATACTGATAGCTTCAGGAAGGGGGCTTGTCACCAAAAAGACAAAGGCATTATTAGAGGGTTGGGACTTTTCGCATCCGCCAACCTCCAGGGAGGGGACAGTGACTGAAGGTTAAATTGATCACCAATGGCTAATGGTTTAATCAGTCTTGCCTATGTAATGAAGCCTCCATAGAAACTCAAGAGGTCAGAGTTTAGAGAGCTTCTGGACAGCTGACAGTGTGGATGTTTCCAGAGGATGGTGCTCCAGGAGAGAGAGTGGAAGCCCCATACCTCATCCTAGTCATCCCTTTATCTTTATCCTGTGTAATATCCTTTGTAGTTAACCAGATAACATAAGTTATATGTTTCCTTGAGTTCTGTAAACTGATCCAGCAAATTAATCTAACTCAAGAAAGGGGTCATGGGAACTCCAACTTATAGCCAATCAAAGACGTTCCAGAGGCCCACACTTTGAACTGTTATCTGAAGTGGGATCAATCTTGGGGACTGAACCCTCAACCTGTGGGATCTGACACTATATCCAGGAGGTGGTGTTGGGATTGTATTGGAGAACACCCAACTGATGTCACTTCAAAATCGATTACTTGCTGTAGTGGGGAGAAATCCCCCATATTTAGTTCAGAAATCTTGTGTGTTGATGGCTGTTGCATTAGTGTGAACATAGAGGAAAAACAAATGGTTTAAGTTTTTCCTAACAAGTAAGTGAATTTTATGTGCAAAGAATATGTAATTAAAGTTGTTTACAGAGGGACTAGAAAATTTCTACTTAGTAAAGTAGATGAAAGTTTTAAAAATGGTTAAGTATCTATTGGCTCTAATTTGTTGGTCTGAAATTATATCTTTTTGGCAAATCTGTTCTGAATATTTAGTGGAGGCTTAAATGAGAGGAGGTACTTCTCCATTTCCTCACCAGGAGGGATTTACAAAGATTTATTTTAATGATAGAATTCTTAGACATTAACAGGATTTTAGCCTTTGAAAGGTGATCATCTAGTGGAGCATCTTTGTTTCACATCTGAAGAAACTGAGCCCCCCAAAAATCAAGAGAAGGAATCAATTGCTTCCTCCATGAAATTTCCAGAACGCTTGGCTTGTGATTCCATAAAGGTGAACATCTACGTGCTTCTGTGAATGTTAGTGTCTACATCTTTGTCAGTCACTAGCTTTGAGTTCCTTGAGAGTAAGGTCTGTTCATTTCCTTTCATATGATAAGACAGGAAGGAAGGCTTGAAAATGCCTTATGTGTGTTTTGTAACAAATCATAAGGGGGCCTTGCTATACACTCTTTTATAGATGAAGAAACACAGATAGAGAGTAACTTATTCCATGTTGCATCACTGTTGAATGGGGAGCTGAAGTATACACTGGTTTCAAAAGGAGTTCAGTGATTCTGCTATGTTTTGGAAAAGGCAAGTTCATAAAGTACATGTGGTTTCTTCCCTCCAGAAACTGTAATATTAAGGGAAGGCAATGGTGGCGTAAACTATACAACTGAAGTGTGGCTTTTGTATGCGCTTTAGCAAGTTCTGTAATTCATTTTTGGAGCGCCTGCTTCTTACCAAGTCTTAGCTTGTCATAACCATGAAAACTAAATATTATTACTGCCAATTTACAGATGAGACAGTGAAGTTTATAGTTGTCAAGTAAGTTGCATGACAGTCATTTAACTTGTAAGTTCTGTGTATCTGCTTTATGTCACTAGGCCATGTCATTTCCTTTTAAAAAAATTCAGACTAATTGGGGGGTCCATACGGTTAGGTTACGTAGTTTGCTTTTATAAAGTTAAGGTCCAGATTGTAGTTTTGCCCTTCACCCAGGAAGTGTGCAGTAAACCCATGCACTGTATCTGCTAGATGGGACTTCACCCAACGCTATTCCCAATGCGTTCTTCTAAAAACTTTAGAAGAAAGTATGTGGAAAAACTCTTAATCTTATTTGCCTAGGGGAAGAGTTTATGAAGAAGTGACCACTGGGAATCACAGCAACAACAAAGATAAATAAATGAGACCTGATCAAGTTAAAAAGCTTCTGCACGGCTAAGAACACAATCGACAACGAACCCAATGCTAAACATAAATTTTTTTTTTTTTGAGACAGAGTCTCACTTTACTTTAGTTTTTCTCTCACACTTGTTAATCTACTGGTTCTAATTAAGTACTGAGTACACGTGATGCTTGTTTTCTATTTTCATGATACTTGCTTAGGAGAATATTCTCCAAGTCCATCCAAGTTGTTCCAAAGATACGACATCTCCATCCTTTTATTGCTGAATAGTATTCCATAGTATACATACACAACAGTTTATTAGTCCATTCGTGGGTTGAAGGGCACCTAGGTTGTTTCTACATCTTTGCATTTGTGAATTGAGCTGCTATAAACATTTAAGTACAAATGTCTTTATCATAAAATGACTTTTTTTCTTTTAGGTAGATACATAGTAATGGGATTACAGGATCAAATGGTAGGTCTACTTTTAATTCTTTGAGGAATCTCCACACAGAGACTGTGTTAGTTTGCAGTCCCATTAACAGTGCATGAGTGTCCCTTCTCCCTCCGCCCATGCCAGCATCTCTTGCTCTGTGACCTTGTGATATGATCCATTCTCAAGGAGGGTTAGGTGATATCTCAAAGTGGTTTTGATTTGCATTTCTCTGATGATTATGGATGATGAGCATTTTTTCATGTGTTTGTTGGCCATTCACCTGTCCTCATGAGAAAAGTTTCTATTCATTTCTTTTTGCCCAATTTTTTAAGAGGGCTGTTAAAAATCTTCCTTGTCTTGATCTTTCTTGTTGATTGGCTTGTGTTCTTTGTATATTCTGTTATTAGCCCTTTGTAAGCTTCATAGCATGCAACTATCTTCTCCCATTTTGTAGGTTGTGCTATTGCTTTGTTGATTGTGTGCTTAGCTATGCAGAAGCTTTTTAACTTGATCAAGTCTCATTAATTTATCTTTGTTGTTGCTGTAATTCCCAGTGGTCACTTCTTCATAAATTCCTTACCTAGGCATATAAGATTAAGAGTTTTTCCACATACTTTCTTCTAACTTGTTTATAGTTTCATGTCTTCGATTTATCTTTTATCTGTCATGAGTTAATTTTTTTTTTTGAGACAGAGTCTCACTTTATTACCCTTGGTAGAGTGCTATGGCATAATAGCTCACAGCAAACTCATAAGTTCAAGTGATCATCTTGCCTCAGCCTCCTAAGTAGCTGGGATTACAGGCACCTACCACAATGCTTGACTATTTTTAGAGACAGGGTCTTGCTCTCTCTTGCTCAGGTTGGTCTCGAATTCCTGAGCTTAGGCAACCTACCAGCCTTGGCAGGTGTCACCACTGGCTCATGGGTTAATTTTTATAAGTAGTAAGAGATGAGGGTCTAATTTTCGTTTTTTACATGTGGCTAACCAGTTCTCTCGGCACCATTTATTGAAGAGGGATTCTTTTTCCCAGTGTATGCTTTTGTTTTCTTTGTCAAAGATCACATGGCATTATGAGACTGGTTTCATTTCTAGATTCTCTGTTCTGTTCCATAGATCTATGCTTCTATTTTTATGCTAACACCATGCTGTTTTGATCACTATAGATTTATAGTATAGCCTGAAGACTGGTAAAGTGATCCCTTAGATTTGTTATTATTTTGTAGAATTGTATTGGTTATTTGGGTTTTTCTGGTTCCACACAAAACATAGAACTGTTTTTTTTTTAACTTTCAAAGTATGATATTGGTATTTTAGTGGGTGTTGCATTAAATCTAAAGATTGCTTTGGGTAGTATAGACAGTTCTTCTGTCTGTTAACATCCTCTGCAGTTTCTTTTCTCAGTATTTTCTAGTTCTGTCTGTGGACATCTTTCACATTCTTAGTAAATACGTTCCAAGGTATTTCATTTTCTTTCGTGCTACTATGAAGGGTCTTGTGTCTTTGATTTGATTCTCAGCTTGAGTATTTTTGGCATATATGAAGGCTGCTGATTTGTGTACATAGATTTATAACCTGAGACATTGCTGTATTTCTCTATCAATTCCAGGAATCTTGCTGTTGACTCCTTGGGGTTGTCTAAGTAGAAGATCTTATCATCAGCAAAAAGTGATAGTTTGACCTCTTCTGTTCTCGTTTGCCAACCTCCTTGCCAACCTCCTCTTGTCTGATAGCACTGGCTAGGACACCTAGCACTATGTTGGATGGTAGTGGCAGTAGCAGCCATCCTTGTCTGGTTCCAGTTCTAAGAGGGAGTGCTTTTCAATTTTTTTCTTTCAATATGATGTTGGCTGTTGGTTTGTCATAGATGGCTTCTATCAGTTTAAAACTGTCCCATCTATGCCAATTTTCTATCAAAAAAGAATTCAAGAACATTTCTTTAATTGGTTTTTATCATAAAAGGATGCTGAATTTTGTCAAATGCTTTTCCTGCATCTATTGAGAGGATCATAAGTTGTTTTTTTTTTACTTCTGTTTGTGTGGTGAATTATATTCATAGATACTCAATAAAATCATAGGAAATACAATTAAGCTACACATCAAAAAAATAATTCATCGTGACCAGTTGGGCTTCATCTTAGGGATGCAAGGCTGATTCAACATGCAACCTATAAATGTAGTCCACCATGTCATTTTCTTTATGAGTGAAAGGAAATAATGCATTCTCTTTTGCAACATATGAATCTGAGGTTTTATATGGAGAAGTGAAACTTCCAGCAGGATAAATAAGAACCTGTGTAAATGTTAACAGTAGTAATCATGCTCATTATTGCTACGTGCTGCCATTTGCAGTTTCATTTTCCACTTACCTTAGGATTTGTTTCATAAATTGCAGGAGAATACAAAGAGAACAGAAATGGGGAGGTGTTGTACATCTCTTGCATACATGTACCAAATCTTGGAGATGTTAGAAATGAAACATTGAAAATGAATATGAAACCAACACTGTGAGGAACTGCTGGTAGAATGGAGATGGCTGATTCCATGAGCACAGGGTGGAAACAGCAGCCTGGTTGGGAGAGGGTGTGTTACACTGGCTGTAGCCTTTCCTTCAGAGTGCATCAGCCAAGTTCAGGCTGAGAGCTTTAGCCAGAAACCACCAGGGAAAGTATACATGTGTATGTGGAGAAAAGCCTTCTTCATCGTTATGGTGAACATGGGTTTGCTTGTGGAGTGTAAATCTGGGGTTCTAGGATCTTCTTCAAAGAATAACTCAGAAGAGCTTTCCTGCCACCCTGAACCCTAATCTTTAGATATTTGGTCTTGCTCTCTCTACAGCCAGTCAGGAAAGGTGCTAACCAGATGAGGTGAGAGGACAGCAGATGGCAGCAGCGCACCCCCGTGGGGCGGGCAGGTGTAGATGGGCTGCTGGACCTGAGCACCACCAGGGACTCAAAACTGCAGGGGTGGCTGTGCCCTTGCTGTGGTTGAGGATCGTGCTCTAAAGTGTTTGGATGTAAGCAGAAAGAGAATTGAGTTAAATTTCAGCCTTAGGGGCACTAAGAGCTGTGGTGTGAGATCCCCTTTGCCTGTGTCCCTTGCCAGAAACTCTTCATATGCAGCTGGTTCTCACATCACTCTAATAGCAGTTAGATTTGATATTCACTCCATCTTTCCATCAAGGAAAGGCCTTAGCACATTCTCTTCCCTTTACTGGATTCTGTCACTCTACAGGTACTAGAGTAGTTAGCCCAGTTACTAAGTCTTCCAGCAAAACTTCCTGACACTTGCTCCAGCCCAACTCCTTTGTATGCCCATAATGCCCCATGCTTACTGCTGTCACCTTGTACTACAGTTTGTCTGATTGTCTCTTCCAGTAGACTCCATTCCTGGAGGAAAGAGTTATATCCTCTTAGTACACAACTTGGTGCATAATGAGTGCACAAAATAATATTTGTCTTACTGTAGGAGAGTTAGTGTTCAAAGCCAGAGTAAGACTCAATATGTGCATAGAGGCAAGGGAAAAAATTAAACATGGTAAAGTAGACTTTTATTCAAATCCACCTGCCGGAATTCAAGAGCATTTCTTTAATTGGTTTTTGTCAGTACTCCCAGATTATTCCTTAATAGGATCAAGAGAGAGACTGTCAGGCTAGGTTTGGTAATATAGACTCGACAATGACAAATCTCCTGTGTGCCTCAGAACAATGGCTCACACATTAGAAATGCTGACAGCCTGCTATAATTAGGAGTGTGTTTCTGAGAACCAGAGGTAGAGTCTTGTTTTTTCTCTAATTTGCTTATATTAAAATATGTACCATGTCTTCCCCTAAATTAGGATTGATTGAATTAATGCTCTTTAAGTATTATGTTCCGTGTTAAGTAATTCCAGAGTTATGGCTGAGTTGCTGTTACTTCGTTGACACCCAGACTAACTTTAATATCAATAAATGTGGCCAGTTAGTCACTTATTCTCCTTTCCTGTCAGTTGGATTCTAGGTTTTGTTCTGTTTGAATAATTTTGTTGTTAGAGAAGCTGCTAAGAGTCACAGAATGGTATCCTGGTGAGCAGAGTAAAATGAGTTGGATGCTTTTTTATACAACTGGAAGTATTTATGATTTCAGGAAGAGGGGTGAGTTGTTTCTCCCAAGTTATCCCTGGAGAAAATATTTTCTTCTCAGCTGCCCATCCATTCATAGTGAGGTTACTGAACTGCAGTGTTTTTTTGAGAACACTCATGATGGTCCACAGGAAACTTACCCAGAGGCAATGACGATGAAAATTACTTCTAGAATGAGTTACCATGAATGCTCAGGTGATTGGGAAACAAATGTGTAAAGGATTATGGCAAGAATGTATCATATTTGAAAGTGGGTGGAGGTTTTTAAGGTAGAAGAAGGGACCAGAAAGCTGTGCCTAGGCGGCCCAGTTCCATGCCCCGTTCATGGACTGCAAGGTAGGTGAACTACCTCTGCAGCTGACTTCACAGAACAGCACGAGCCTTGTTTAATGTCAATAGTGTGTGAAGGGACAGACTGGTGCCCTGGAGACGTAGTCTTTTTTTCTTTGTTACAAATTATAAATTTGCTCATATTTGTATGATTATAAAATATATTCTTTTCTGCGCTGTTCATAGGCCGATCCCGAAGAACTGATCAAGATGGTCACTAGGCACGTAACTCGACATGGACATGAAGCCTGGCCTGAAGACCTTGTTTCCCTGACCACACAGTTACACTACTACAATGAGCGTCTCCTGGATTTCACTCAGGCTCAAGTCCTTCAGGGCCTTGGGAAGGGTGTGGATGTGCAACGGTTTACTTCGGATGACCAGTATAAACGGGAAACTATCCTTGGTCTAGCAGAGTAAGGGATACCTTTGTCTCAAAAGGGGTGGACTTATACCTTCAGAATCTGTTCAAAAAAGAAAAAGTAAAGGTAGAGCAGATGGCTTTAAACTTCAAAAGAATAGATTGAATTATCAGGAATATTAATCACAGTTCTTTGAAAATATACATCTCTGGTTACCACGGACAGGGCTTTCTTCCACTTCATCAGTCTTATGTGGAACATGTGTGTCTTCCCAAACAGATCAATAGATGCAGACAACATTTTGACTATTTAAAAATGTTTTTCCTATGATTTTTAAATTATTATTTTAAAATAATGATTTTTTAAAAAGTTATAAAACTTTATTTTTTTAAAGAAATTTCTATTTAAGTTTCCCATGATTTTGATAGTCCATTACCAAGATTATGACCTTGTTAGAGGTAATAGCATCTGGTCAGGGTTGAAAAATGTGAAGCTTATGATAGAAATTTAAAAATAAATTGCCCTTTATTCCTGGCAAGAAATCTCACTTTGCAAAGTGCATTAAGTTTAATTTCTTCAGTATGTTAAAAATTAGATACAGTTGACTTAATAGCAGAAGAAAAGCCAGAATTGCAGTTCATGGCACCTTTATCTATCCTGGGCTTCTAGAGAAAGAAGCCAGCTGGCTTTACTAGTCTGTATGGTCAGAGAGGCAACAGCTATTTTTTCCTTTTGCCCCTTATTCCTGTTAAGGGAAGAGTAGACCTTTGTGTGAGGTGGAAATTCACTTCAAGTTCCAGTTGGAAGAATTGTTTTCTAGGTATGGAATTTCCTTTAATTTTAGTGTGGCTGTCTGTGTTTTCTTTTTGTAATTCAGATCAAATGAAAAGTACTTACATGTCAGAAAATGGGACAGTGTGTTTCTTCACAACAGTTTTATTTTGGAGACAGAGCCTCAAGCTATCCCCCTGGGTAGAGTACTGTGGCATCACAGCTCATAGCAACCTCCAACTCCTGGGCTCAAGCGAGTCTCCTGCCTCAGCCTCCCAAGTAGCTGGGACCACAGGTGCCCGCCACAACGCCTGGCCATTTTTTGGTTGCAGCCGTCATTGTT
>CAUYQV010160027.1:0-11119 GCA_963574575.1 Galagoides demidoff | reverse complement strand
GTGGTCCCAGCTACTTGGGAGGCAGAGGCAGGAGACTCGCTTGAGCCCAGGAGTTGGAGGTTGCTATGAGCTGTGATGCCATGGCACTCTACCCAGGGGGATAGCTTGAGGCTCTGTCTCAAAAAAAAAAAAAAAAAATTGAGTGTTGTGGTGGGTTCAGATATCTGTGGATATACTAAAAACAACTGAATTGTATACCTTGAATAGGTGAATTGTATGATATGAGAATTATCATAATTTATCATTTAACAAAGCAGTTAAAAATAACCAAATTTCTCACAGGGAAAATTCCTGGAATATGTAATTTCACTAATGAATATCTACCAAATATCTAAGGAAAAATACTACTACTTATAGACGAATTATTTTAAATAATGATGAGAAGGGGAACACCAACAAACTCAACGTGGTGGGGAAAAAGGCCTAGAAAGGGACCTTCATGTATGTGGTCAATTTATTTTCAATCACACGTCAGTGGGGAAGCCACAGTCTCTTTAACAATTTTTGTCAAAACAATTAGATAGCCATATGTGGAAAAAGTAGCTTTAAGCTTTACTTCATAACATATATATACACTGATTCAAAATGACAGACCAAAATGTTAGATCCTTAAGTATAAAAATTCCAGAAGAGAGTACAAGAGAGAAAAAAATAGCAATACTATGTGAGGCCAAGATTTCTTAATTAGTACTCAAAAAGCATGAATCACAAAAGTAAAATATATATATATATATATATATATATATATGCTGGACTTAATTAAATTTACAAACTTTTGCTCTTCCAAGAACACTTGTGGAAAGAAAGAAAATGCAAGCCACAGATTGGGAGAAAATATTTGTAAAACGTATCAAATATTTGATAGGAAAAGACTGCACCTAAAATATATAAAGCACTTTAAAACTCAGTAGCAAAAAGAAAATACGTCAATTAAAACAAAATAAATTTGAACAGATAGTCATCAAAATAATGTGCAGACAACAGATAACCATTTAAAGAAATATTCAATATTTCTAGCCATTAGGGAAATGAAAATCAGAACCACAATGAGATGCCATTCATACTCACTAAAATGGCTAAAATTTAAAAAGACAAACAAGTATTTACAAGAATATAGAGACACTGGCTCTCTCATACACTGATAGTGGGAAACTAAACTCACTCTGACAGAGCAACTACTTTCAAATACACTTTAGCCATTTCTTCAAAATTAAATCATAAACTCATGGAGATAGAGAATAGGATGATGGTTATCAGAGGCTGGGAAGGGTAGTGGAAAGGGAAGATTTAAATGGAGAGGGTTAATTGACACAAAAATATACTTAGATAACGAAATAGAATGAGCCACATTTGATAGTACGACAAAATGACTATAGTCAATAATTAATTAGAGTATATTTTGAAAAATTAAAAGAATGGAATTGAAATGTTGCTAGCACAAAGAATGCCTGCGGATGGGGTGGTGCCTGTGGCTCAAAAGGGTAGGGCACTGGCCCCATATGCCAGAGGTGGCGTGTTCAAACCCAGCCCCAGCCAAAAAAAGAACGTCTGAGGTGATGGATACCCTAACTACCTTGATTTGATGAATTCATATTGTGTGCCCACTTCAAAACATCCCATGTAGCCTATAAATGAAAACAACTAATAATTAAATATTGAAATTATATAATTATAAAATAAGGAATTATTATAAAGTTATATAAAATAATTAAAATTTTAAAAGGAAAATTAAATCATAGAGCTCTCTTCAGAGATCTTTTCCTTATATTTATCATCCCATACCCACTAGGGTACAAAAAATGTGAAGTACAAGAAATGTCCTTCAGAGAGCTTTCCCTTACATTTATCGTCCCATACCCACCAAGCACCAAGAATGTATGTTAGAAATAAATAATTTATTATAATTTCAGATGAATATGAGGGTACAAAGGATTCAGTTACATTATTTGAATTCATTAGGAAAAGTTCAAGATGGTTGTAGTTGAGCCTTTCACCCAGGTATGTGCTATATACCTTTATATTGTGCCCACTAGGTGACAATGGGCACAATTGTCACCTTCCTTCCTCCTCCCCTCTTCTTTTGCTTCTTCCTCACCCCTGCCACTTGAATTTAATTTTGTTTTTCTCTCCTGTGGGGGGTGTGGTTGTTTATCTACTAGTTTCATACTAATGTTGCATATATTGGACACTTGCTTTTCTATTATTGTCTTGCTTTACTAAGAAGAATGTATTTCAAATTAATCCAGATTAACACAAAAGATGTAAAGCCTCCATCTTTTTTATGGCTGAATAGTATTCCATGGCCTACATATACCACAGTTTATTAATCCATTCATGACTTATGGGCACTTGGATTGATTTCACGTCTGGGTGATTGTGAATTGAGCTGTGATGAACATTCTAGTGTAAATGTCCTTATAATAAATTTTTTTTTGAAATAAACAATTTTTAATGGTGACTAATAATACAAGGTGATGCACCAGTTTAGGGATCTCATATTTTCATGAATATTCATTTACAAATTGAACCAATTCTATATTAAAATTATCAAGGTAGCTAATACTAAGAGACTTTAAAACATCATCTTACCTAAGTGTATTTCAAAATGCCCCCAAATTCATAGTGCTATGGGGAAAATTCCAAAGATAGACTGAAGTATATACATGATGGTAATTAAATCATTGTTAACATTTCATGATTTTGAGGGACCTGCCATTTCACATTCACATAAGGATGCATTGATATTCAGTAAGGACCACCCAGACCACCTGAGTATAATTTTATCTTCACCTCACTCTATTAGAAGGTAGAATCTTCCTTATTCTGCTTCCTTCTCTCTTTCTGCCTCCCTTTCTATTTCTGTCTTTGTTCTCTCTCTTTGTCTTTCAAAGCTCTCATCTCCTTTAATATGATATATAAAGTACTCATGTGGCATTCTATGCATTATCTGCTTATATGGAATGTTAGCTCTGTACGAATAGGTCTTGCATCTGTTCTCAGCTTGCTCAGCTTCATATTTTTGAACTACTTCTTTCTCAATTTCCTTTAGCTGAAGTAACTACATAGTCTACTCTGCAACCAATAGAAATCATTTTAAGACCAAAATGGGGGCAGGAGCATATTATTAGAGGAAAAAGTAGGATCTTCAAGGACTGAAATCTGGATAACCAGATGTGATCAGAAGACAGTAGCCCAGTGAACTCTACAGGGTAAGCTACAACAACAGGTGCAAACAAGGCTGGTCTTGGTATAACAGGAATGTGTGCTTAATAACCAAAAGGGGATATTAAGACACTAATTAAAAAATGATGTGGTTGAATATTGGAGAGGCAAAAACAAGATCAGAGGCTCTTTTGTAATTCTGCTTTCTATGAATCAGGGAAAACATTTTGAGATCGCTCCAGTCTTCTCATAGCATGGCTTTCATATCCTTCAGTGAAAGTACTTTGGTTATTGAATCAAATGCAAAGGACGTTTGCCTCACGTTTTTTGAGAAGCTGATTGATCATAAGGTATCTATTTTCTAGTGATTCATGAAGAGTGAAAAGTGATTTATCACAATGCAATTATGTGTTCCCAACACTGAGAACCCAGAGTAAAACACCAATACAAAGAATAAATTCTCATTTTCCACTTCTTGACCAGTGGCAAATTACCTAATGTGAAGAGCGAGAATGGATGATCTGTCCCCGGGTGGTAATTAGCCACTCTACTTTAACCTGAAAAAAGAGGGGAGAAAAGTTCTTTTAGAATCTCTCAGCTTTTTTAAAATGAAGAGTTCATATAATAGCTATTTAAACTAATGGGTAGCTTGACTTTTAATGAGGCTTTCTAATTAATCAATCCATTCGTTCAAAATATGGGGACTCCTGGTTTATAATTAGAGTCTCTAGTTTTAGAAGGTAAAACCAATATTTACTCCTGTATGCCCCCCCACCCTGCCAAAAGGCTGCCACAGACACTGGCTAATAGATATTCATTTATACTGACAGCAAAGACATTTTTCACGGAGCTCTAAATCTGCGGTCTCCCAGCTGTCAGCTTGGTAGTGAACTGTTAGAATGCTGAGTGATTTGGGGTGGAGATGGGTATATTTGAGATAAATGAAACAATACAGGAATATGAAAATGGGAATGAATTTTTTCAATTTTTATGTTTCGCTGTGTATTTCTCTGCTCTGTCTTTCAGTTTCTGTGTGTATGTCTCTCTTTAACAGCAGAAGGGGCAATCTGTGTTTGGTAAATCTTGTCTTAAGTTTTTGCATCATAATTTCTTTACTGTTGTTGAGTACTATCTATCAAGCCTCTAGTAAGTACATTGCAGGGATTATCTCTTTAAATCGTCACAAAATCCCTGTGAGGAACATATTATTATTTTTTATTTTAAAGATAAAAACACTGAGGCTGAAGGAATCCCAAGAACTTGCCCAAATTTATGCATCTAATAAAGAAGCTGATACTTAAAGCAGAAATATCTGACTCTAGAAATGTCTGACTCTAGAGCTCCTACTTTAAAATACGAAAGAAGCCTTGCTTATTCGGTAGATGGCTAAGGACGGCTTGTCTTGCACATCCAAAAGATCATAGGTAGCATTCCTTAAAGGTGTAATTCAAAATATTTTCTTGCCATTTAATATATATGTGTATATGTGTGGTGTGTGTGCGTGCCAATGTTTAATTCTGTCATAGTGCATTAGCCTTGGGGCATAAATAACTTTACGTTAAAGGTGATAGGTCAAATTCCTCTGCCTTATTGTTTTTATCTGTGTAAATTGACTTTAGTTCCATCCCAATGTTGAGTGGAAGCTCAACTATTTCAGAAGTGCTTGATAGATTTCTCTTATGTACCCAGCAACATGCTTGGGTATTGGTGACTCCATTTTTCCTCTTTCAGGCATTTTCCTCCTTTTCTCTGTACCATAATACCTCAATTCCTGTCTGGCCCTTTTTAAGGTTTTCCTATGCACCATCCTAAACTCTTCTGGTGCCACAGCTATGAGCTCATCAGCTGTGAAGTTGGGGAAAAAGAGAGGTTGTTGGAGAATCACTGCCGTTGTTTATGCTGCGTTGTTGAAGAACCCAAAACCGGTGTTGGGGTGCCAACTTTTAGCAATACTCTTAGGCATGTTCCCTTACGTGTGTTGTGTCTGGAAGCCTGCATGGAACACAGGCTTCCCAAAACGAAACCCAACAGCCCCAAGATGGTTTTAAGATAATCCTGGGGATAGCAACTTCAAAATTTGGTGATACTAGAATTCTTTCTGGAAATGTAACAAATACAGATTTCACAAAATGCAGTTGAACACTAGTAGTTTTTTTTTTTTTAAGACCTTATCAAGCAACAGATTTATGATTTGTCTCTGAAACAAATGTGCCTGGCAGTTTATTCTTTATGAATAGTTTGTAGCTAATGAAAGAAACTATGTTAATGGGTGCCCAGACAACTAATTATTCTACCTCACATATTATCTTATGGGCCAGATTTGCAATTATTACCTGCTTTCCTTGTATTTTTTCCCATGTGTACCTAACAAGGGTTTTAGACAAGACCTTGATCTATCCCTTTTGTTGATGGAAAGGCTCATCTTTAGGGGAAAAAAGAAGATAGAGAGCCCCATATTCTGAGCAAATGACCCCCAGTAGCCCACCAAAGATATAATAACTATTCTCCATAATTTAGATAAAAGGAAAATGGATGTTTTGTCTTTTTTCATATAAGCATATGAGCAGTTCTTGAATACATGCACAATCTTAGTAGATGGAGAATATTACACAGTAAGAAAACATCTGACGCACCAAGTTGTTTTCGCTCCCCTGTGAAGTGTGTCTCTGGGCTGCCCTCCCTCTCCCATTTAAAACCTCAGACTCGCCTTTACTTTTCTCACCTCGTATCTCCTTCCAAAAATAGCCTCTTTCTTCTTCCTCTGGAGCCTAATTAAAAATCTTCTCATTGAAACATAAATCCCCACAGTAATTAATCTGTTAACTGCTCTCTTCCTACTCCCTTTAGCAGATTTATCTTTCTAAGTCACCAGTTTTGTCAAGTTCCTCCTTCAATCAGGTTTCACCTATAGTTTTCCACTGGGTGCAAGTTAATCCAATATGTAGAACTGATAGGAAAGAACCTACTTAATTTTCCCTTTTCTTTCCTTCAAGTATAAATTTCTCTGAATCCTTACATGGCGCCTCTATTCTGTACCTGGAACATTTCTCCCCCCATGAATCACACTCATTGATGAAGCCGGTCTCCTTCTCCACGTTTGTATACTGTCCTTACTTTGTCATTTCATTTATCATACTCATCATTTACTGTGGTCAGCTGAAAAATGCCTCTCCCCAGGATGTTCATGTTCTAATCCCAAGAACCCATGTACGCGTTCCTTTACATGGTAAAAGCTATTTTGCACATATGATCGTGTTAAGGACCTTGAAATGGAGTGATTAGCCTGGATTATCCGGGTCAACTCCAGCTGATCACAGGGGTCCTTAAAGGAGGACAACTTTTCCCTGGTTATAGTCACAGTCAGGAGGAGATGTGAGGACAGAGGATCAGTCAGAGAGATGCAAACTTGCTGGTCTTGAAGGCAAAGGAAGGGGCCATCAGACAGGATGTAGGGAGCTTCTCATCACTGAAAAGAATGAAATAGATTCCCCCTTAGAGCCTTTCAAAAGAATGCAGCCCTGCAGACATTTTTATTTTAGCCCAGTGAGACTTATTTCAGAATTAATTTTATGTTGTTTTAAGACACTGTTTGTGGTCATGTGTTAGAGCAACAATAGGCAACTAGTACATCTATTAGCTTGGTTTCTTTCTCAAATGGACTTTCAGACTTTTTTTTTGTTGTTTGTTTGTTTTTAGGTCAAAACTGAGAAGCAGAGTTCTAATAGCCATTCTTCCCTTTATTCTTAGAAACAGAATCTTGATTTTTTTTTTTTTTTAGGATTGCAGTAAGCCCAGCTTCCTTTGTAGTTAGAGATGGCCATGGGACTAAATTATAAAAGGGAAGGGCTATGGAAAAATCTTCCAAGAAGATTTATGTAGCTCAGAAAAACGGATTCTTGTCTATCACTTCCTTCTTTCTTCTGCCGGATGACTGAAGTTCCCTCAGCCATTCCAGAGTGTTCTATCTCTGAAGATTAATAGTCCTACATGACGGAGCTGCAGAGCCACCTTCTTACTTAAAAGAGAGAAAAAATAAAAATAAGCTTCTCTTATGTAAGCCTCTTTATGTTTTATTCTTTTTTTCTTTCTATGAAGATCCCTAATGAATACTAACACCGAGTGATTGCTGATGCTCTCGCTCTAGGAGGAGTGCCCGGCACAGAGTATTTGCTCAATAAAAATGCTTAGTGGATAAGAGTCCAAACTCTCTTATTCCCAAAGCCACTCACTTGTCAAGACTTATGTCTCCATAAACATGTTATATAATTTTTGTTTTAATTAGGCTCAATCTAACCTTCTGTAGTAAGTTAAAATCACTATTCACAGGATCCAAAATCCAGTCCCTGGCATCTCAGACTATGGCCTTATGTGTAAACGGCATTGCAGATATAATTAGTTAAGATGAGGACATACTGGATTAGAATGGACCTTAAACAATGATGGGCATCCCTTACATGAAGAGGAGAGGACATGCAGACAAGGAGAGTCATAAATGACTAAGGCGGAGGTGGAAGTGATGAAGCCACCAAACCATGCAAGACCAATGATTGTTGGAGCCATCAGAAAGAGTCAAAGTCAAAGAGTCCTTGCTTAGAGCTTTTGGGGGCACGGCCCCAGTGTCTCTTTAATTTCAGATGTCCACCCTCCAGAACTGTGGGAGAATTACATTTCTTTTGTTTTAAGCCACCCAATTTGTGGTAATTTGTTATGGGAACTCTGGGAAATTAATACATCCTCCTTTGAATGATACATGTAACATGCTTAGAACATTTGTCATAAATGCTCAAATGTCAGGCTTTATTATGTATGATATATTACTGTAATTATCATTATTACATTCTATACTGTTTTCTGATACTGAACACTAACGGTATAAAACTTCATACTTTTGGTTGAAATTGTTTTCAGGTATAAATAGGTTGAGTCTTCAATTAGACCCTAAGATCCTTGAAGGCAAACACTGTAATTTACACTCCTTTATCTCCCATCCCCTTTGCTTGACATATAACGGGGCAGGTGCTGGGCATGGGGAGGGCAACAGCTTCTAGGAAAGAAATGTTCCCTAATGATAGTGTTCTCAGAATGCCTAGAACTTGCGAAGTGGTTATAGCCTTGGGGAATTTGGCCAAAAATACCTCCTGATTGACAGAAAACTAGTTGGGAATAAGGCTTGAGTTTTTCTAGACACCAGCCAAGTGAGGAGGCTCAGATGCTGGCAGAGAGCATTTGCCCGTTGATTTTTATTAGTTATTACTTGGGGGAGGGGTTGCCGTTAAAGAGTCATTTCCATTTGTCTATTAATTATTTTTTTTAAATAAGTGCTTTATCTACTTAAAAATCTGTGATAGTCAAAGTCTAAAGGAGCCCATTACTATATCCATGTACAGCTATTACAAACAAGATCAGAGCCTGAATGACTTTTCTGTAAAGTGAGCACATTTCCCATTTTTGAACTCCCTGGTCAGCACTCCTTAGCTGTTGTTACTGAGATGTAAACTTTTCAAACTTCCTTGCCTTCTTTTGTGGGGAGACTTTGTGCCTCTAACTTGCTCTCAGGCAATGCTTTGTCTAGAAATGGAAACCAAAAAATGTTTTTAAGGTGTTGGTGAATGCTGTAGTCATCTTAAGAGTCACGGGTAAGAAATTCTAGATTCCCCCATAAAGAGACATGCAAATGAATAGATGTAAATGATCAACTTTTCTGACTATAGGACCTATATGGCATATGAGGACTATCCCAGTGGGAGGTTTGTATGACTCCTTAAGGTCACAGATTTTAAAATAACTAACATTTGTCCTCTGCTAAGTAAGTTCCAGGCAACTTTCTCATCGCTTTGTTTGTTTTAACTAATTGAATCATTTTGATAGCCAATGAAGAGGTCTTATTTATTATTCTGATTTCATAGATCAGGTAACTAAAGCACAGAAGTGATACATGAATTCTTCTAGGATCTGGTTTACCCTCTCCTCTCCCAATCACAGTCAGGCTATTAACACTTGCAAAGTGTGTTTAACTACTTTACTTTCCTGCTTTCAAGGTCCTCGCATGTAAAATGCCAGATGTCTTAGTGAACAGAAAGAACTAAGCGTCATTTTTGCCTGGAAAGATCTTAATGTATCATATGGATCTTATCTTCCATATGATTGAGTAAAGGAAATGGAATTGAATGTGCAGATTAACTAACTAACACACGAATTGATATATATTAAGATTTGTAATACAGGCAGCAGTATTGCCCCAAATTTCCAGGATGGAGGCAAAAGTACAAACAGAGGTTCAAATACCAGATGTTGAAACTAAGTGTCCTTGTAATCAAGGGCACTAAGGGAGGCTGAGGAGGGAGAATTGCTTGAGCTCAGGAGTTCGAGACTTGCCTGAGTGAGAGTGAGACCCCAACTCCTAAAAAAATGAAAACCCCAGCCGGGCACTGCAGCAAGCCCGTGTAATCCCAGCGCCTTCAGGAGGCTGAGGCAGCGCGATGCCCATAGCCTGAGTCTGAAGTTGCAGTGAGATATGACACCATTGTACTCTGCTCAGGGCATAGGGTGGGACTCTGTTGCAACAACAACAACAACAACAAAGAAATAAAAATAAAATAAGCAAGGAAATGAGTCATGCTAATTTAAATACGGTCTAGCGTATTCTCTTGGCAGACATATTTCTATAACAACCTGGAGGACCAGATTCAGAGTTAAAATCCTTAGACTGCTCTCAGTTTCAGCCCAGAACTGAAAGAGGACCTGTACTAGGTCCCTAACTTCCCCACTTTTATACCCTGGCTCCACGGCTGACCTGACCTACTTTTCTTTCCACGTCTATCTCTGTCCTATGATAGAGGGGCCTCAAATGCCCAAGGTAGAAACCTTGCCTGGCAAAACTATCACTGTTGAGGTCTCTTGCAAGTAGGATGGCTAGATTTAGCAAATAAAATATTTTCAGTGAAATACAAATTTCAGATACAAAATAATATTTTTGGGTATAAATATGTCCTGTGTAATATTCTGTTTTGATTCTGAAATTCCAGTTTAACTGGGCATCCTATATTTAATCTGTCAACCCTATTTACAAATGCTCTCCCACTGGCCAAACTTTGTGCCCACTGGTACATATTCTGATGGTTGTATCCACTCCTCCATTGGGACAGATTCAGATCAAAGGTTTGCACAGATCCCGGAATGCTCTTGGGACTGCAGAGCATTTTGTGGTCTAGAGTATGATTTAGTAGGTAAGGGGGAATGTGCCCTTTGAAGAGGGTCACCCATATTTCCTAAGTATATGAATAAGAAAAGAATGGACAAAGAAAACACAGTTGTATACTGACTAGTGGGATCGCCTAAGAAATCATGGAAGAAGTAACATTTGATATGAGTATTAAATGATGAAAAGAATTAGGCAGGCTGAGTTAAGAAAGGGCATACCAAATGGACATATTTCACTTACATTTTACTGTGCTTTGATTTTAAACACACCAAGCCCTTCTCTTACGTGTTTTTAATTTCTTTGCCTTTAATGTGTACAAACATTAGGTGAATTTATTTTCTTTTTTTTTATTGAATGGTAACTGTATACATTAATGCACTTCTGGGGTACAGTGTGGTATTTTCACAAACAATCCAAAACACTTCCATAAAACTGGTTAAGATAGCCTTCATGTAATTTTCTTAGTTATTGTGTTAAAATGTTCATATTCTACTCATAGATTCATTTGTACCCTTGTAAGATGAGCCACAGAAGTGAACCCTTGAATTCCCCTCCCTCCACCCATTCCCCCTCCCTCCCCTTTCCCCGTATCCTTAGGTTGTTATTAGGTTATAGCTTTCATATAAAAGGTATAAATTAGTTTCATAATAGGGGTGTGTACATTGGATACTTTTTCCTCCATTCTTGGGATACTTTGCTCAGAAGAACATTCTCCAGCTCCATCCATGTGAACATGAAGGACGTAAAGTCTCCATC
>CAUYQV010160022.1:0-21689 GCA_963574575.1 Galagoides demidoff | reverse complement strand
TATCACACATTTGCTCTTAGAGGCCAGCCCTAGATCTTTCTAAGTTGGAAGAAACCCACTTATTGTGTTCTTATCAATGTGGAGCTGACTCTATAAATCATTCTGGGAGAGACAAACTGGTGCCAAGGAGAACTTCCCTCATACATCCTCAGTGAGATTTTATTCAAACGTCTAGGCCAGGCATGATGGTGCCCATGATTCTAGTTACTCAGGAGGCTGAGATGGGAGAATCACTCAAGGTCTGCAGTTGGAGGCTGTGATTGCACCACTGTACTCCAGTCATGGGAACAGAGAAGAGACCCCTAAAGGAGAAAACAAAATCCACCTGAAAGTTTCATTGCTTCCCTGTGTCTGTCCTGTGCATGTCTTAATTTATTACTATGTTTTTCTCACCTTTTTTCCTTTCATGTGCTCCCGTATACAGTTTGTGTTTGGCTTATCTGTCTAACCTACCTCCTTCCTGGCTAGCCCCACACTGGGCCCACATTTCTCAGGTGTCCCATTGATACCAGAATTTCGTCTTCAGTAGGTTCTTGGTCGCAGTGATTCGAAGAATGACTCTGCAGACTACAGATCAGTGGTGAGAAGGATTTATTACAGAAAAGAATACAAAAAACACCAAAGCTCCCAGTAGGGAGAGAAAAGCTCTCTCTGTCTCTGTCTGTCCCACTGACTCCAGACTCTTTGTCTAGGGGTATATATAGTCACATGGGACCCTCTGTAGTTACATTTACCTGGGCTCCTTAGTGTGGGGCTCTCTGTAGTTATATTTAGCAGGTCTGTGACGCAAATGAATGGCTACAATCCTTTCATTCCCAGGCCTAGGAAATTTGCATGAAATTGACCAGACCTAGGAAATGGGGTTCCATATTCAAAAGTGCAAGGGGAGGTAGTTGTCTGGCCCCTCCAGCTACTGGAGCCCCCTGGTCGGGGGGCACCTACCTTCCAGCCTGCTGGTTCCGCTGCTCGCTGCCACCCACACTAACACCACCAAGGCGTAGGCAGTCAGTCCGACCCCCCCATTCCAGCTCCACCAAGCTGGCTGGGGTGCCACATGCCCTGTATCACCATTGGCTCTCATGGCTCTGTGGATCCATAGCCCTTGCAGGATAGAAGCCTGGTGTGGGCAACAGAACCTTCAGCCTGCCTCCCTGTCTGCCAATGCCCTGCCACATCGAATACCTTCCCTGAGTCTGGCTCTGCTGGGCCCTGGCTGGGGGGGAGGCCCTCAGATCACCCGGGAGCCCAGGTTCTATATCTTGGGTTGCAGCGGGTGGGGGTGGATCCAGATGGTATCAGGGAAGCCCCATGGCCCCTGCCTCAAAGGGTGTGTCTAGGAGGCTGTGGAGGGTCCCCTGGGTCTGTGCTGCCTGGTGGGGCCCTGGTGATGGGAATGGTCCGAGTCTTCATAGTCCACATGCAAGGGCTGAGCACCTGAAGCAAGCCTGGAGATGAACTTGAAGTTTTGTTCAATTTTTTTTTTTTTTTTGAGACAGAGTCTCACCATATCACCCTTGGTAGAATGCCCTGGCGTCACAGCTCACAGCAACCTCCAACTCCTGGGTTTAAGCAATTCTCCTGCCTCAGCTTCCCAAGTAGCTGGGACTACAGGCATCTGCCACAACACCCGAATATTTTTTCATTGCAATTGTCATTGTTTAGCAGGCCCGGACTGGGTTTGAACCTGCCTGCCTCAGTGTATGTGGCCAGCACCCCAACCACTGAGCTACAGGCACCGAGCCAGTTTTGTTCAATTTTAAAAGATGCATGTGCAGACTGGGAACCATGGCTCATGCTTGTGATCCTAGCACTGAGGGAGGCTGAGGCGGGTGGATTGCCTGAGCTCAGGAGTTCAAGACCAGCCTGAACAAGAGCAGGACCCTGTCTCTACTAAAAATAGAAAAACTAGCCAGGCACTGTGGTGGGTGCCTATAGTCCCAGCTACTCAGGAGGCTGAGGCAAGAAGATTGCTTGAACCCAAGAGTTTGCGGTTACTGTGAGCTATGACACCACAGCACTCTACCCAGGGCGACTGAATGAGACTTTGTTTCCAAAAAAAAGACACACATGTGCTGCTGGTGGCCACCATGGTCTGGGAGAAAAGAAGGGGGCCTCAGACAACTAGTGTCAGGGTAGGACCACAGCTAGTGGAGCCCCGAGCAGGATTTGGGCTCAAGGAAGAAACTCCCTAGCAGAGGCTGCAGCTTGGTCTGTTAGCACTGGTGTCAGTGGAAGCCCTGCAGACCGCTTCTCTTTGCCTGGGGAAGGCCCCAGGGGACTTGGCAGGCCAGTGTTGTGGTGCCACAGCTAGTCCTGGCACTCCAGAGTCCCAGTACCCCCAGGTCCTGGTGACTTTGGATGGCCTATGTCACTGCCCTGAGGGTTTGGGGACCAATATGATGATGGGGGGTGAAATGGGTTGGAAGCTCCCCACCCACCACCACCTGCCTGGGCCAAAAGGGGTTGTCAAAAGTCACAGAACCTGCACAGCCCAGCATGACACTGAGCTCCAAGCCCTCTGTGCTACACAGATTTTGACCATTTGACGGCAAACAGACATAAGAGATCCAAGAGAGTGAGGGACGCCCAGGGGCCATCCTCTAGGCTCTGCTCCTACCAAGGCCAGCCTGACCCACCCGACCCCCTCAAGGTGGTGGCACTGGGTCCCTGCTCCCTGGCCTCTCCCCAACACTGCTGCCCAGCAGGAAGGCCCCAGCCCACAGCACGCTCCCCTTGGAATCTACAACCTTGGCAGGGCCAGTGATCTTGGCCCTGTGCCCTCCCTCAGGAAAGGGGGAGCCACATGAACCAGCCTAGCCCTATGTCCAGCCACTGAGTGACACCTTCCTGCCAGTGAGCAGACCCCCAGACCACCCCTACCTGGACATGGCCCTGCCCCAGCCTGTGGCCTGTCCATCTGGAGGTGCCCTGAGACAGCCTCTTCAGAGCTCCAGGGGTGCCCCCCAGGCAGACAGCTGTGACCTTCTCTTCCCCAGTCCCTATCCAGGAAAGTGCAGGGGAGGTATTGAGCATGGGAGAGGGCTGGTCCAAATGAACCAGAACCGCCTCCCACTCCATCACAAGGTATTGGCCATATGCAAAGAAGAAACACCCCCTGCCCCTGGCTGCAGCTCCTCCCCTCAGGCTGCTGAGGCTCTGATGTTCAGCACCCATACTGAGAAGTCCCCATCTTCCTGGGGTGCTCAGGGGTCCTTCCCATTCTCTCAGGGCAAATGTTGAAGGACACTGCTTAGGGCTTTTCAGTGGCCAAAGCCAAGGCCCAGGCCCAGTGGTCAGCTATGGAGTGTCTGTTTCTCAGCTGAAGCCCAGCAAGGCACTGCCCACCCAGCCAGGGCAGAGGCCTCAGAGGCCACAGAGGCCACGAGCCCTCCAAGTGCTGGGTCTGTAAGCTGCCACCATTGTGCTCTCTGAAGGACAATTTCCTGCTGTCAGAAATAGGCAGACAGCCTTGGCATCGTTTTTTTCTGCCACAGATGCAATCACAACCCCCAGCCCCCATCTCCCCAGGCAGCGCTCACCACACCTGCTGAGAGCAGCTGTGCCCTTGGTCACCTGTAGACACTGTACCCCAGGACAGCGGGGCAACAAGAGGCGAGGCTCTCCCTGATCCACCTGGGCCCCTCCACCTGGACCTGGTTCCTCTGCTCTGGCCACATGTACTCAGGGCCATAGCCGAGCTGGATGTGATGGGCAAACTGTCATGGGAAGCCTCAACAGCCCTGTCTCCATGACAGAGACCACAAGGTACACAGGGCACAGGGCACAGGCCTGAGGCCAGGTGGGGACAGGGAGGCACAGACCAGTGCCCAGTCAGAGTGGATGAGAGGCTGTGGCAGTGGAGGGGGCGTGTGGTGAGAGCTGGTTACAAAGGCTGTGGCCCACGGGCTTCTGGGGCACAATCCCTGCTGAGAAGCTCCCTATACATCTCCCACTGCTATCCTGCCCCCAATCACCTCAAGATGACTTGCCCATCTTCCCACCCATGGCTGGGGGTGGTGGGCATTATCAAAGAGGCAGACAGACCGGCCACAGGACCCTTGAGGATAGATGTTCTGGTCTGCTGTCCTGTCTGCAGCCCTGGCCCAGGGCTTCCCACGGTGTCAGCAGACACGTGTATCTGTGAGAGGTTTAGTCTACACCATGTTTTGAAAAAAACTGTTAGTTTTAATTAGTGGAAATGTCATTAATTTTAATTAATTTTAACTAGCTAATTTTAAGGTTTTAATTAGTTAAAAACCAGGGCCTTCACTTAATATGTCAGACTTCAGGCTTCTCTTTAAAAGTTGGAAGCACCAACTACACAAGGCCCCTGGGGGCTTTCTGGGAGAGGCTTCAGGACAGAGCTGTAGACCCCCTAGGGACTCCACTGTCCTGTTGGGACCTCCAGTCCCAGATCCTAACCCAATCTTACCACCTGGGGCTGTGTCTGAGAAGAAACCAATGTACTTGATTTATGACTCACTGGCCATCATAATCTGTGAGGGCTTCTGTTCCTCCTTCTGAGGTGGTCACCCAAGGGCCAGAATGCCTTGGGGAGACAGGTATTGCTGGACCTGATGGGGACACTGCTGGTGGCCACTCAGATCCATGGCCCCTCTTTCCTACTCTGTGCATCCAACTTCCAGCTTCGGTTACGGCTTCTACCCATGACCAGCGACCTGGGGAGGGCCGCGGAGCTCCTTCCCCTGCCGGGGGTGGGTGGGCCTGTCTGCCTGCAGCTGGTGAGCATCCACAGCTCCTGGGTCCCAGGCAAGCAGCTGAGCCAGGGACCCAATGCCAGGAGCTGCCTGCCCCCTGGTGGCCACATCCCCACCACCATGGGTCCATCTCAATGTCATGCTCAGAAAAAACATCAGGGTAGCCAATTCCAGAGCCACAGCATAAGGTGATGCCACTTACATATTTACAGCCGATCATAGTGTTTGGAGGGATGCAAGGCTAGGGTGTGGCCCAAGGCCAAGGCCACATGGGGCCTCCTGGGCGGAGGGTTAGGCCAGGCTGGCTCCAAGAGTGGAAACATGGCAAACTGCCGGGACCACTGGTTAAAAGTAAAATAGGAAGAAGCCAACACTAAGAAAACTTTTGACCTACCAGTTTGTCAGCAATGACAGTAGTGATAACAATCTCAGGGCCCATATACTTTAGTGGCTGGTTAAGAGGAGCATCCACACATGAGATATCATCCAGTCGGGATAGTGAGCTCCTGACACAGGTTGCTGCATGGTGGACCTCGAGGACACTGAGTGGAACCAGTCTCACAGGGACAAACCCCATGTGACTCAACGTACACCAGGGCCCTGGACTAGTCAGATTCGTAAAGGCAGAGTGGGGCGGTGGCTGCCAGTGCTAGGGGACAGTGTGTGTCCTAAGGACATATTTCCAGTGTGAAGATGAAAGTTCTGGGGACGGATGGTGATGATAGCTGTGCAATAACGTGACTGTGCTTAATGCTGCTCAACTGCACACTTGAAAATGGTTACAATGATCAGTTTCATGGTGTGTGCGTTTTGCAACAAAAAATATAAGATCACAATAGCAGTGAGGCGTGGGGCTGGCAACCTGGTAAAGATCCAGGCCTGCTATTGGGAGACCGGGTTTCTGAACAGTCATCTGATACCAGGTAAGGGCCTGGTGAGCAACTATCTGTCCTGACTGCTCCTGGCTTTACCTGAGAGCCCCTTGCGGGTTGGTGGGAGGACTCAGCATCAGATGTGTCCATCATATCCTTGGGAGAGCACAGTGACCCTCTTATCCCCTTAGACTGGAGGGATAAACCGTGGTAGCCATAACATGAAAGGACCATTGGGACAGTGAGTGGTGTGGGGGCCACCTAACCACTTCAGGGGAGGCCCCACTGCCCTCCTACCACCAAGCCCTGTAGGCCCCATGATGCTGTCTAGCCATGTAGGGCTGATTCTCACCGGGCCCATCAGCATTTGTCCTCTTGGATTTAGTGTTTGAGGTCTCGTGTGTAGTCACCAGACACCAGGTGTACATTTTGTAGCGTGTCCCCCTCTGGGTAGGAGTGCAAGAGCAGGCTGGACAGCTGGGCAGCACCATAGACACCCTGAGCCAGGACCACATGACCCTGTGCGTGACTAGGGTGCTTGGAGTTAGGAACTGCGGAGTGCACAGCTGGGACTGCCCAGCTGAGGTGAGGGCTGCCTTCCAGTGACTGCCCATTACGGTGACTCACTTGTCCTTCCTTGTAGGATCCTTAGGGTGTGGCCTGGTCTGGGCTGCCAACATTACTTGGGCTGAACCTCCAGGTAGGTGCTGTCCTCCCCAACAGGACACGCAGCCTTGTCCCTAGCTGTCCCCTGCAGCCAATGGCACAGTCCCACTGCTCCCCACTGGGCAGTCCTCTACACCTAAAGCCCCATTTCTCACAAGGGTTCATGTTTGTCATGGCTCCTTGTCTACTGAAAAAACAGCACAGCCTGAGTGACCCACAACCCACCTGGCCATTATGGCACATCCGTGGGACCAACACCTGCTTAGCTGTTCCCTCCTGCACATCCCTCTCCTGGGCCCTGGGACCTAGTGAGGGGGCAGTCCCTGCTGTCCTGGGACTGTGCAAGGAGCTGACAGGTTTCACTCAGATGGTCAGCTGAGTACCAGAGCAGACCCTGGGAGCAGGAGGGAAGGGTAGGGTAAGGGGATAAGAAGGGAAGGGCAGGTGCAGGTGGGTGAGGCAAGGGTGGCAGGACCCTGCCCCCAAGCTGTCTGGATCTCCCACCCAGGCCAGCCAGGGAGGGATGGGGACACCTGTTAGGCAGCCCTGCACTGACCGTGACTGCTGTGAAGTAGGTTAAGGAGCCTGGGCCTTGCTTGGGGACTATGTGGTCACCAAAAGGTTTGGGGATTGAAACAATGGATGAGGCAACATGTGTAGTAGGACGCTCTCCACTGCTATTCTCACTTTTTACTTCTGGGTAGCTATTTTGTTAATTGTATAACATTCAGGTTTATAATACATTTAACTGTTTAATTTTTAGATAGTTACAAGTTCACATGCAATTGTCAGATAACACAGAGAGGCTGGGTGCCCTTGCCCCAGTCGCCTTATGGAAATGTTTTGCCAGGTCACACAGTGACAGTGCAGGACATTACCAGCCTTTTATGCTGGTAAAAAAGAAAAGCCCTGTTAAAGGGAAACGACCCCTAGATGCCCTGTGTGAACATGGGCAGCCTTCCCAGCGTCTGTGGGGTGCTCCATGGGAATACCAGCCTGACCCCCACCCTGCGAGGCAAGTAGCAGGGATGGCACAGAGGACACTCAGGGCCAGGGGATGACCCTTCCCCACACTGGGCTTGTTTGTCCTCTGGACACTTTTTTTTCTTTTCAGTTTTTTGGCCGGGGCTGGGTTTGAAGCCGATACCTATGGGGCTAGCTCCCTACTCCTTTGAGCCACAGGCACCGCCTCTGGACACTCTTGAGAGCTGGGTTGGCCTCACTGTTGGGCACAGGCTGGGAGGTCATGCTGGTTCTTAACCAGGGCTCAGGAGGCAGCTTACTCAAGCAAACAGCAGCAGCCCAGACTTCTCATCCCAGCCTTCCCGGACATTTCCTGGGGATGCCGCTGGAGCCCTCATAGCCGGCAGTGCAGTGACTGGGTCAGAGGGTCAGGAACACAGGTGGACACCATGTGTAGAAAAGCAAACTGGCTCCAGGGAGGCGGGCACCTGGAACATCTGCTGTCTCTACATCCCTCAGCCGGTAGTGCCCTGCTCTCGTTGGAGCCCACACCCAGGGGCCTCCAGTAGACCGCACAAAGAGGTAAAAAAAAAGGGGGGGCTCTGTGTCCCCAGGGCGGTGTGTACGTGTTCAAAGTGGCTTGGGGGGCGGGGATGGGGGGAAAGTTAGGGAATCGGGAGGGCTGGGGGTGAGATGGGAGTGGGAAAGAGGTGGGGGCAGTGGGATTCGGGGAGAGGCCAAGGAGGGGGCGGGGTCATGGAGGGCGAGGCCGAGTGACGGGAGGGAAGGGCCTAGCGGGTCCAGGTCAAGACACTGGGCGATGACTGGGGCCGGGGAGAGGTTCAGAGCGCGCGGCTTGGTCCGCGTCCGGCATGGGCGCTTTCCAGGCTGTGCGCCCCGTGCCGTCTCTCCTGGGAGCGTGGCCGTCTGGGGAGGCCCTGCCCCTTCCGGCAGCCCCCGCGCCCGCTGCACCGGCCGCGCCGCATTGTGGATGCTGTAGTCCGAGCGTCCGCGTGCGCGGGGCCGCGTCCCCGGAGCCGAGCGCGGCTTCCTTTAGATCTCCAGGTACCGGCGGGATCCCGAGCCGCGCGGGCTGGTGAGGGATCCTGTCGCGGGCTCCGGGGTGCCTGCGGTCTCTGAGAAGAGTGCGGGGGTCGCGGGCGGGCGGGGGTGTGCGGAGTGGCTGGGAGCTTCCGAGTTGAATACAGGGAGCCAGCGGAGGTGAGTGTGGGGGACGCAGGACAGAGTCTGCTGTGTGCCTGGGGGACTATGGGGTGGGTGCGGGGACCCAGCGGGGTCTGCAGGGCCCTGAGATAGGCGCCGCGGACGCGGGCAGAGGTCTTAAGGAGTGTATGGGGGACCCTGGGGTAAGTGTGGGGTACGCAGGCCGGGGTCTGCGGGGCCCTGGGATGAGTTGTGGGGACGCGGCCGGGGTCTTACCGGCTGGGTGCGATGCACGCAGGCGGGGCACCCTGGGCGCACCTTGCCAGAACCGCTTTTGTGCCGCAGGCTTCCTTCCGCTTACTTCTCACCCTAGGCGGCTAAGTGGGAGCTGTGAGCGGCATCCCCACCCCCTCACTCCCCATCGGCCGGTTTGCCGAGTTCCTCCCCCAGGGCGTTCCGGTTCAGGCATGCTGCTCAGGTGGAGCCACCGTTATTAAGCACTTGCGGGAGAGCCCGGGCAACCCACGCGTTGGGCGGGCCCGGCGGGCCTGTATAGATGCAGGTGCAGATACAACTTCCCTTTGGAGCAGCTCTCGGCACCATCCCAACAAAAGGACGGGCGTCTTCTCAACGCCTGGACAGTGGGCCTGGGAGACTTAATCCTGCGTGTGTACTTCCAGGGAGAAATACACCTCTGTGGGGCCAGTTCCCATCGCCTATCTGAAGGCTTGCTTGGAGGTCTCAGGACAGAGGTTGAAGTCTAAGTCAGCCTTAAGTACAGTATGCTCCCAAAGCGAAGGTGGAGTGAAGTCTTTGGAACTGCCTGCTGGGCGACCCTCTAAAGGGGTGATCTCCCCTCAAGGAGACTTGAGGATTCCAACAGCTTAGGTGGAATCAGCAGGACTGAGGACCCTCTGGCCTGGTGGGACTGCCTGCCCTTCCCAGGTCTGGTAGCAATGAATGTGCCCTACTAATTACAATCGCTAATTCTTTTCTTTCAGAGGGGACTTTGGTGGATTTTTATAATTCCCGATATTACAGTTTTCTGTGCTGGACAAGGTAAGAAATAGTATTTCTTAAGGTGTTTTAAACCTGTGGTTTGGGCCTGCAGCAGTGGTAGCCCGGGGGCTTGTAGTCCCAGAACACTGGACCTGGTCATCCGACCTGGGGGAAATGCAACAATTTTTTTCTTTGTTTACTAGCGGCTGTTCTGAAAATGTAATGAACCTTCCTGGTTAGCCTTCAAGTAGCTGGTTTAAAACACAAAGTGATATGTGGTGCTTGATTTTGTTTTGATCTTACAAGCTCCAGCCTTCCTGGATGCTGGGGGTATAGGACTGGGACTCCGCATCTCCCAGGGCAGGTGCTGGAGGCTGGCCAGAGGCAAAGGGGGGAGGGGGCTTGTTTGTGCTAAGATCTTCTCCTGAAGGCAGCTGAGTCCTCAGTCCTCCACCTTTGACCCTTCTGGCTGGCCAGGGCTGTTCTTCAGCTGCCTGGAAGAGGCCTGAAGTTGTACAGGGGTAGGCTGGAGTCAGCACACTTGGGGTGGGCTTCCCCTGAGTTTCCAGGCTCCGTTTCCTGTGCACATGTGACTTTGTTCCCCATCTTTCCTCTGTAAGTCTAGTGGCAACCAGAGGACTTTGAGTCTCACTGTACTGACCAGTCGTCATGTGACCATATTCACTGATGGTTTACATCAGATCAGCAGAGCAGACAGACTTCAGACTGGACCCCTTGACTGGCTGAGGTCATGGCTATCTTTGATCTTCAGCCTCCTCACAGGTGGTGGCCAGGCAGGCCTGCTTGCTTTTCCTCCTGCAGAATACGGAGTACACAGGGTTGGAGGCCCCCTGCTCTGCAAAGGGATTGGAGACTGCTGTGCTAGTCAACATTTTTTCCATTAGTGGCCAACATTACACTGGCTTTTCCCATCAGACCCTGGAATTTTGTCCCGTATTCCTGCTGAGGGCCAGTGTTCCTGGGACAGTGAGTTCTTGTCACCTCCCCTGCTCACCTGCTATTGTCTGGCCCTGTAGGCTCTGAATTGGCAGCCCCAGATCTCTTTGAGGTATTGCAAGTGTGTATCCCATTGTGCTGTGAAAGTTTGGGCACACACAGAGTACAGCACATTCCAGAGTGGAGACAGGCCTCCTGTCCCCAGGCGGTCTGCTTAGTTCAGATCCAGACTCCACAGGATAGCACTGAAAGTGAGCCCCTCCCAAGCTTCTTGCCCCTGTGTGGCCCTGGGTGCCCTGCAGGTGTGACTGTTATCAGGAAGGACTGTAGGACTATGTCCCCACCTGGTGTGGGGGGGGCAGGGCCTTGTACAGATGAGAGGACAAGTTTTTAGAGTAACACTCTGGAGGAATATGGATAACAGAGCTTCTGGCACCATCTTTGCTTCTCCTATGGTTGCTGTATCTGCCTCCGCCCGCACTGGGCCATGAGAATAAAGGGCCTCTTGGGACAGGAAGGCTGCCTTTGTCTTGAGTGAGTGTCTCTTGGCTTATGTCCTAGGAAAGCGTGTCCCTTATCTCCTTCACTGAGCAGGGAAGGAGCTCAAGTTCTCTTCACATGGACCCAGTGGTCCCCTGGGCCTGTGACTGCTAAACATTCCTGTAGGGACCCTGGGTGTCTTTGCTGAGCAAGTGTGTGTGGTATAGAGTGCCCGGGTGGAGGGCACTGCCCAGCAGGGTCCCAGAGGTGGGGGATGCCCCGTGGGTTCAGTGTCAGCTTTCTAGAGATAAGCTATTCAGCTACTTAGCGATTGCATGATCCAAGAACAAAGGGAACCTAGGGCACTGCTGGCTTCCTGAGCCTCCACCTGGACTTCAGTTGCTGCTCGGCTTCCCCAAGTGGTGGTGGTGGTGGGATGGCTGTGAGCTTGGGAGCTTGGGGGTGGGAGGGCCCCTAGGCTGGGCCGGGCGGGGGAAGGAGGCTTTCTCTAGAGGTAGGTCTAGGGACCCTATCAAATAGACCTGACCTACACTCCTGGCTGGCCTGGCCCCTCTGCTCTCCAGGCTGACTGCAGTGTTTTGGGGGCTCCCTGACCAACATCTGGGGAGCAAGGCTCCTACTTTGTGTCATAACCCTGGAGAACAAGCTGGACTGTTCACTCCCTGGGCCCTTTAGCACTTGGCCTGTGGGAGTTGCCGGGGAGTGCTGGGGCCCATCTGAGTATGGGCAAAGGTGGGCTGCTGTGCTGGCTCTGCTCAGACTGGCTGTTCCTGTGGAGCTCAGCACTGGATCCTGAGAGTGTGTTTCCATGTGTGGTGGGTCACCTGCTCTGGCTTATCTGGTGGACAAATTAAAGGGCAGAGTCCTGGTGGGTCTGCCCCAGGCCTGCAGACACAGGGCAGGTTCCTAAGGAGCTCTCCCGGATGTTTGAGAGACTCTACTCTGGGGTTTTGGCAGCTTTGGGAGTCAGTGAGGATGTAGAAATGAGTGCTACGTGCTGGAGCTAACTGCCAGTGACAAGTAAAGGGCATTCCTGCTGCCTCTGGGGCTGGCGCCTTGTGCACCTGTACAGCCGTGGCCACAGTGATTTAGTTGGGGTGAGGAGCAGCTATTCTGGGTGTCCAGGATTGGGAGAGTGGACCCGAGATGGGTCTCCCGGGGGTGTGTGTGAGGTGCAGTTCAGCTCTGCCTGTGGCCCTCTGGGCGTCAGGGTGGCTGTTGAAGAGGCTGAGCCCTCCTGGCTCTAAGCTCCTCCCTGCTGCCCCAGCTCCTGGGGGTGTTCCAGAGCCCTGGGAGTCTGTCCTGGCTGAGGCAGGAGCCCCTGCCTGTAGCTGTTTTCCTCCTGGCCTTGTGAAGACTTCAGAGTCACTGCTGCCCTTTGTGCTGGGCACAGTCCCATCATCTACCCTTGGAACTCTCTGGAATTCTTATGGCTGGGATCCTGGAGGCCAGCTCTATATATGGGGAGAGACCATCCCCGCCTTCCTGTGGCCCCACAAGCCCATGGGACCCTGCTTCTTGTGGGTGTCACTTTTGGTACCCTGCCCACTGCCCCTTGTCACAGAAGTGAGTGCAGAGGAATTTAGAAGCTGGATCCCATGACTACTGCCTGTGCCCAGGGGTCTGTCTGTGTAGCTGGGAAGAGGCTCTCTGCACCCCATGTGAATCCCCGCTGGCCACCTTAGAAGCCGGATCCCATGACTACTGCCTGTGCCCAGGGGTCTGCCTGTGTAGCTGGGAAGAGGCTCTCTGCACCCCATGTGAATCCCCGCTGGCCACCTTGCTTGTAAGACTGTGTTAGTGGTGGGTTTCAGGAGCACTTTCAGCCTGTGTGGAGTTCAAGCCCACAGGGCTTAGTGCTGGAATTTGGGGTGACTGTCCCTAGGGGCTCCTGGATCCCCATGCTGGTCCCACATTTAGGGAGCTCTCTGTGCCCCCTGCTTGAGGGTAGAAGGGGATTCTCCCTGTACAGACACCTGGCCACGTGTCAGTCCAGGGCAGAGGGAATGGTGATCACAGCTCACTCAGCTGGCCCCACCCGCCTCTGCTAGCTATTCAGGCTGCCCTCTGTACCTCACATGCCCTTCCACATGGACCCTGTCAGGCCTGGCCTGGGAGTGATGGTCAGCATGACAAAGGCCAGTGGGGCAGGTCAGCTTGGCGTGGTGCCTCGTGCTTGGTGGCCGCTTGCTTTCTGATTGCCTGGAACACCTCAAGTGGACCAGCAGCATCACTGGCCTGTGGAGACGTGTGTGTACAGCAAGCTGCAGGTGGCCTCGGTGTGGATGTGGGCTTCTACCCCCCGCTGCCGCTCCTTTGCTAGGAAAGGCCATTAGTGGTCCTGGCTGTGCTCTTGGGGGCAACAAAGGCTTTCTCCCTGGCAGAATCAGGATGGTGGAAGGGGCTGAAGAAGGGGTTCTCCACACCCAGGCTGCTGCTGTGTCATGCAAAGTGCCCTGGCCTGGGTGGGGTGGGGTCAGCCTCAGGGACACTGGCTGGTTGGCCCGAGGTCTGGCTCATGATGCCTCCTGAAGGCAGGCCTTTTATCTGGGGTGCTCTGTCAGGAATGTGTCACATCTACCTCACTGCTTCCACCACTGCTGCTTCTCTTTAGGGGAACTTGCTCCTGGGGACTCCAGGACCCTAGGCTCAAGGTCTGGGCCAACATTGTATCTTGTCATCTTCTCACTTGTTTCTCTTCCCAGCTGCCCTCACCCACTAATCCCCACGGTGGGCTTCCCCTGCAGGGCAGGGAGCTGAGTCTTCTGCTTCTGTGCAGGACTGGATACCAGAGTCTCATGGGACCTCACTCCCCAGTGGGTCTCTGACCAGTAGCTTGTGCCCAGCCACCTGTCGCTGGTTGCTGGCCTCAGGGTGTGGCCAAGTGTGTGCCTGACCTCCCAGAAAGGCCTGTTCCTGCCTGTGCCCTCCCAGGCGACCGCAGTGCCACAGAGAAGCAGCACAATGTGGGCCACACAGGGCTGTGCAGGGAGGACTGTGTCCAGCCCTGCAGACGTAGCTCACGCTTCTGTACGATGAGGTGAATCTGGTGTGCCCCCAAGTCCTGAATTTCAAATTTTGTTAATTAATTAATTAGGTAATTAATTTGGCTTTAATGAACACTTAAATAGCCCCATGTGGCTTCCATCAGCCTTGGAGACCCCTGGAGGTGGTGAAAGCCTGGTCCAGGTGGCTCCAGGCAACCCTCAGGTTGGAGGTCAGGTTGAGGATGGGGTCTAGGGTCTGTGCCCTGCCAGCGCTCACTGAACAATGAGGAGGAGCCCTTTTGGCTGAGCTCCTTTTTAGAGGGAGGTGGCCACAGGCTCTTTGCTGAGCTCTCCTGACGCTTGATTCTTCCTTCTAGCTGGAGCATCACCTTCGTTCCCTCTAGCGTCTCAAATGGGCCGGGGCAGCATGATGCCTTCCAGCCCTGAGGCAGAGAAGCAAGTGCCCACAGAACCTAGGCTGGACTGTGAGCCCCAGCCATGGCGGTGCCTGGTGTTCTACCTGTGCTTCTATGGCTTCATGGCGCAAATGCGGCCCGGGGAGAGCTTCATCACGCCCTACCTGCTGAGGGACAAGAACTTCACACAGGAGCAGGCAAGTGGGCATCGGAGAGTGGGGGCTGCTGCTGTCAGTGGGCAGGGAAGCTGAACCATGGGGCAGGGGCTCTTTGTCATGTTTGATGTGTCAGTAAGTGGCTGGGTGAGGTCCCAGTGGTCCCAGAGAGAGCTGGCTAGGACACCAGGGGTCTCTGAGGGCAGACTGCAGTGGAGCTGTGCTACCCCCATGGTGCCTGCCCCTGCCTGCCCACCTGGGGAGAAAGCCGCTGGCACCTGCCTCCAGCAGGGATTTGGCAGCTGCCTCCGGGAGGAGATTACTGTGGGACAAAGGGTCTCATTGAAACCTTTAATAAGTTATGCCCAGTTGTGGTTCCCTAAGGCCACACAGAGAAAAGAAGCAGTGGCAGGCTATGTCCAGAGTAGTTTTCTTTTTCTTTTTTTTGAGACACAGTCTCACTTTGTTGCCCTCGGTAGAGTGCTGTGCTGTCACAGCTCACAACAACCTCCAGCTCTTGGGCTTAGGCAATTTTCTTGCTTCAGCCTCCTGAGTAGCTGGGACCAGAGGCGCCTGCCACAATGCCTGGCTATTTTTTTGTTGCAGTGTGGCTGGGAATGGGTTTGAACCTGCCACCCTTGGTATATGGGGCCGGTGCCCTACCCACTGAGCCACAGGCGCTGCCCCAGAGTAGTTTTCTTCTTGGGCTTGTACACCAGGCATCAGCTAGAGGGACGTGTAAGGCATTTGTGGTAAAGGACACATTCGGTTCCCCCATCCACCCCACCCAGTCCAGCCCACTCATCCTGAGGACCACAGTGCTGGCTGCCTATGAGCTTGTCCTGGGCCTCTGCAGCTGTATGGACGTGGTTGACCTGCCCCTCCTAGCTGGGAGTTTGACCTGTACTCCTTGTAGACCTTAGAACATGAAGTTGCCGTGTGCATGAGGGCATTCTCGGAAGCAGAGAAATGTCTGCACAGACCTGCTTGTGTGTGGCTGGTTGCATCAGATCCCATAGCCAGCACTGACCACCAGAGCAGGGTCATTTTCCAGGGAGGCCAGGGTTGCCACCTGTTGATGGCGGGGCTGGGGCTAGAGTCAGCAGAGTTATCTGTGTGCCCCCTCAGGGCAGTGTCTTCTGCCCCTACTAGTCAGTCTTCTGCTGAGACTCTTCTCTTCCTCCAGCCACCCTCAGGGTTGTTTCTAGAACAAGCAGGTGTGAAGCTTCCATTAACATAAGAAAATAAGAAAGTATAGCAAAATGTTCTAAGTCCCTTTTGCTACCCTCTCATGTTGCATATTTACTGCTTGAAAAGTAGATTCTAGAAATTAAGCCATTCCCCAGGCCTTGAATGTCATCAGAGGGATGAGGAATGCAGGTGGCTCTGCCGGCAGCAACATGGCTGGGCCCTGGCCTTAGCCCTCTGGCTCTAGGAGAGGACTGGCCACCAGCCTAGGCAGCCCCTGTCCCTGCTGGGCTTATGCTTAGAAAGTTCACATAGCTGGAGTCGTAAACACATCTTTTACAAGTTGCACCTGTGGGTTGGACCACAGGGTGTCTATCTGGGGGCTCACTGAGCATGTCACCCCTGCAGGGAATGCTCCTGTGTAGGAACCTGCCAGTGTCCTTAGGCTGTGGTGGCCCTGAAGGCTGGTGGGGCTGGTATTTCCAGCTTACCTCCTGGGATGATTTTCTTTTTTCCCTACACTGTTGGCCAGGCCTCCCAGGGCCCTCCAGCTAGTTCCTGCACGTGCTCAGTGGCTATTGTCTGGCAGCTGTGAGGAGCAGTGTCTCTTTGTTTGTATTGCACCTGGCTAGACTCCTGGCATCTCTGGGATTGGGTTGGCTGTGTGTTCAGCATCCTGCAGTGTTTTCCTAGGGTCATTTTGAATTTGGCCAAGTGACTCTTCATGATTTATATATGGTGTGAGCCTTCACTGAGAAGCCCAAGTTGGTGGATATGTTCTTAGGAGGGGCTGTGGTTTGCTCAGCTTGTTCAGGCCTGAGACCCTTTAGAACCTGCTGTGTGGTAGCAGGCACAGCCCCTACCCACTCCCTGAGAGCCTGGCCAGTACACTGGTACTTTAGTACTTCTTGACCTTTGGCCTGTGCCTCTGGTGAAGGCTGGTTAGCCTTGTTGGGCAGTACCTTCCTGCTACTTTCCATCCCTGCTGCTAGCCCCATGTCCCATTGCATGTCCTACCCACCCTGGGGTCTTACCTGCCTCTCCTCCCTGTAGAGAAGCTCCCTGCACGGAAGCTGGGCTCAGGCAGGAGGCCCCTGTCCTTGTGTCAGAACTGTGGCCTCCTTACAGATGTCACTGCCCACTGGCACCTGGGTGGGTGCCTCCTCCAGTGGCCTTCCATGTGGGACACAAGTCCTAACCCTGGGCAGAGCCTCTTCTTTCCAAGTCTGAGGAAATTGGAGCAAGCTGTTGGGGAGGGTGCCCCAGTATGTCCATGGCTCCTACACCCCTGCCTGCCTGGTCTGTTCCTGGAAAGCTCTGCACCCAGAGCTGGAGTGAGATCTGGGGGTGCCCATGAGAGACCCTGCCTGTAGCCCTAGCTTCTGCTCTGAGGAGTACACAGTAGAGTCTGTGAATTCATGTGAGGGGGTTCCTGAGGGCCTGAGGACTGGGCTCTATAGAGAGCCCCCTGCTTGGCCCTTCCCACTTTGACTCTGGGATGTGGACAGCACCTGTGCTCCGGCTGTGGGGTCTGGTGTACTGCCCAACAGCAGTTCCTGTCTCCAGGGTGGTGTGGACTCTGGGTCCCAGGAGGGCTCATGCTTCTGAGCTGCTGCTTCCTAAATCATAAAGGTCTGTGGCCCTGACCATCCCAGCAGTGTCCCTGGGCTGGCTCTGACTGGGAAGCCTCCTGACTAAGCATGTGGTCAGGCTCAGCCTGTTTGATGTTCCCAGGATTATACTGTGAACACATGTGTAGACACCTGTAGCTGGGCTCCCAGGCTCCGTGACCCAGCATGGAGGTCTCAGCTGCTCTGGGAGTGTCTGGAGGGGGACCTATGCTTCGTGTGGCTGGGCCCATAGAGCCTCTTGGGTGGTCCTAGCTTCTCTGAGGCTGCAGGCTCAAAAGCATTACCAGCAGCTCACCTGATTCTCCCACATGGGGTATCCAAGCCATTAGAGGCCTGCCTTTTCTTTTTTTTTTTTTTATTTTTGAGGCAGGGTCTCACTCTTTTGCTCAGGCTAGAGTGCTGTGGCCTCAGCCTAGCTCACACCAACCTCAAACTCCTGGATTTAGGTGATCCTCCTGCTTCTGCCACCATGCCTGGCTAATTTTTCTATTTTAGTAGAGACTGTTCTCAAACTCCTGAGCTCAGTGGTTCACCTGCCTTTGCCTACATGTGTGCTGGGATTACAGACATGGCTCGTGCCCAGCCTGAGTGGAGGAGGCTTTTCAACATGCTGGTCCCCTGACCCACGAGCCCAACTCTGGGATCCTGTTCACCAGCTGACCATGATGGCTGGTAGCCAGGCCCTGGCCACATTAGGCTGCACATCTCAGGCACTGTAGACACGAGGGCTGAGGGAGCTCCTCGGTAGGGCCCCAATATACTGAGCTCAGTCCTGGGCTCTCAGTTTTCCATCTCTGAAGTGTGGCTAGCAGTGGTGCCTGCTGGCCTCTGGGGGCCATGGTCACTTGGGGTAGTGCATGGGGCCAGCCCTGGGGTGGCTGGTGGTCAGGCCCGAGTTGAGGTCATGTCCTGAGTCAGGTGGTAGCTGAGGGAGGCTTCAGCCTCCAAGAGCCCAGCAAGCCCTGGGGTCTCCACTGGTGCTGACATCAGCCCTTGATCAGGCTATCTGCTGAAAACGCATGTAGGGAGGCTTTAAGCACAGGACAGCTCTGGGCACCTGGGCCTGATGCAGGTGGGTCCCCTCCCGTGGAGCGTGCCCAGTGGGACCCTAGGCAGCCCCTGTCCGGGACACCTGTGTGCCCTGCCTAGCCATTGTGGTACTAGGTGCTGTTTCTGAACCTGGGGCTGCTTGCAGGGCATAATGTCTCCAGCCCATGCCCATTTCACGCTTCAGTGGAAAGGTGAAAGTATGTAGAGGCTGTGGCCTTGGGACCTGGGCTGTCCTTGGGCTGGAGGCTGGCCTGGAAGCCCTGCTCTGGGATGAGTAGGGGGAGGGGGCTCCAGGTCCTTCCCCCACACTGCTCTCCTCCCCCTCGGCTCCTAACCCTCTTTCCCCAGTGCCCCCTTCCTTGGTGTCTTGTGAACTCTGTGGTCACAGTCCTTTCATTCTGATCTCTATCCTGTAAGGACTGAAGTGGCTGGTGTGTGTCATTTACTGCTGTTTTCCATGTTAGATTTAATATAAAATCCAACCACATTGTTATTCCGTTAAAAGTAAATAAGTCTGGGTGGTGTCTGTGGCTCAAAGGAGTAGGGCACCAGCCCCATATGCCAGAGGTGGCGGGTTCAAACCTAGCTCAGGCCAAAAACTGCAAAAAAAAAAAAAAAAAAAAAAGTAAATAAGCCTGGAGGAACACTATCTAATGTGGTTAGTCATGGTCATTTCTGAGGGTTGGGCTCCAGGGTTTCCCAGGCTCCCCAGGACAATCTTGAGCTGATGACCAGTGAGTGGGCAGTTGATGCCGTGTGGGCGGGGTCCCTGGGGAGGGTCAATGCTGCGAGGGTGGGGCAGGCACAGGCTGAGTCCTGCTGAGGTGGTGCTCGCTGGCCCACAGGTCACCAACGAGATCACGCCGGTGCTGTCCTACTCGTACATGCTGGTGCTGGTGCCCATCTTCCTGCTGACCGACTACCTGCGCTACAAGCCAGTGCTGCTCCTGCAGGGTCTCAGCTACGTGTCCGTGTGGCTGCTGCTGCTGTTCGGTGGCTCTGTGCAGCACATGCAGCTCATGGAGTTCTTCTACAGCATCACCATGGCCGCGCGGGTCGCCTACTCCTCCTACATCTTCTCGCTCGTGCGCCCTGCGCGCTACCAGCGCATGGCTGGCTACTCACGCACTGCCGTGCTGCTGGGCGTCTTCACCAGCTCAGTGCTGGGCCAGCTGCTGGTCTCCACGGGCAGGGTCTCCTTCACCACCCTCAACTACATCTCGCTGGCCTTCCTCGTCTTCAGCCTGCTGCTCGCCTTCTTCCTCAAGCGCCCCAAGCGGAGCCTCTTCTTCAACCGCAGCAGCGCGCCCCTGCGTGGGGCTGTGCCCTCAGAGCTACAGCCTGTGCGGCCCGGCCCCGCCCCGCGCGGGAAGCTGCTGGCCGCTTGCAGGGACTGCATCCTGGTGTGCATGCTGCGTGAGCTGGGGGCCAGCCTGCGGCTGCCACAGCTGCGCCTCTGGTCGCTCTGGTGGGTCCTCAACTCAGCTGGCTACTACCTGGTTGTCTACTATGTGCACATCCTGTGGAACACCCTGTGCCCCACCACCGACAGTGCGCAGGTCTACAACGGTGCTGCCGATGCTGCCTCCACGCTGCTGGGTGCGACTGCCAGGCCCCTCCCCAGCCCACTGGCCTCCCACCACCCCCTACTGCCCCCCACCTCCCCCTAGCCTGCTGCCCACCAGGGTGGCTGTGACGCCTTTGCCTCCCCAGGTGCCATGACATCTTTTGCTGCTGGCTTCGTAAAGATCCGCTGGGCACTGTGGTCCAAGCTAGTCATTGCCTCTGTCACCGCGGCTCAGGCCGGCCTCGTCTTCCTGATGTACAATGTGGTCAGCATCTGGCCCTGCTATGGGGCCTTTGTGCTCTTTCGTGGCTTCTACCAGTTCCTTGTGCCCATTGCCACGTGAGTTCCAAAAGGTTCAGTGGGCAGGCCTGGGAGAGGTGTGTGCTCCTGCCACAGCAGTCCCTGTCCCGTGCTTGTGCCCTGGCTGGCTAGCACCTGTGGCATCCCCCTGGATGGACTAAGATGACAGTCCTCCTCCTGGCTCTCCTGGCACCTGTGGGGGTCCTGCCTGCTCCTGTTGCTCCCTCAAAGTTTGGGCTGTCCTCTGAGACTTGCAGCACTTTCTCCCTGATTGCTCCACTCTCTGGCTGCTCCACTCCCTGGCATCCACGCCTACCCTCCTGAGAGCAGCCTGGACAGTGTGCACTAGTGTGGGAGTGCCACACGATGATGTTCACACTCTCACATGTACCACACAGTGATACACCTCCCCAAGTGAGTGACATATACCCCACACACACACTGGCACTGGTACACACCACACACATGCCTCCAGCCTTCCCCGTCCCAGGAAGACTTGTGCCCTAGCTCACCTTCCTGGGTTTCTCCCAAACTGGACCCTCCACCTTGGGGGGAAACACTCTGGCCACACATGTCAGAGCCCCTGTCCTCTGCCTCTTCCCACACTGTCCCCAAGTCATCCTGCACAGTTGTGCCAGGACATACTTAGACGTGCCTCGCACCACACTCACCTGTCCTCTCTGTGTCCCGCTCACACTGCCCAGGGTATAAAAGGGTCTGTCCTTTCTTTCCTGTCCCAAGCCCACCTAAGCTGTAGGGCCATTCTCTGTAGTAGGCTTGCTCCACTTGCATGTAGCTGGGCTCCCTATACCCAGCCTACAGGGGCCCCAAGTATCCTGTCCTGTGGTGGGCTCAGCTCTCCCGACCTGTCAGCCCCTGGAAAGGGCACGGGGTCTCTGGTTGATTGTACTGTCCCCTTCATCTATAGGATGGCACCTTGAATGTGTTTGCTAATTACAAAAGTCATAGGTACCCACCTCAGAGAAACAGTACGGGAGCCGTAAAGAGGAAACCAGGTGCTGATCTGTGGTTTCCCAACATTGCTGTAGAACAAAACTCAGTCCCTGTGTGACCCGTGATTGGGCATCTCACAGCCAGTCCCCAGCCCAGGGGTAGAGTTGTCATGTCTAGTTTTTTCTTGCAAGACCATTCTGAGATGAATGTCCTTTCACTTATACTTTTCTCTGCAAATTCTGATGACAGCCATCATAGGGTCCTGGAAGACGTAGGGCCAGGGCAAGGAGTGCCTGCCTTGAATTGAGGGCTTGAGGAATTGCTATAGCCACTCTGCCCTTCAGGATGGTGGCCTCTCCCTGAGCCCCTGCCTGCCAACTCTGCAGGTAGAATGGGGGTGACCCTTGGGCTGTGGGCCCAGTGGTCACTTTGTTTCTTTTGACTCTTTCCTCTGATATTTTTATTTATCTGTCCTATGAGATCTGACAATTGGATAAGTCTGTGAACTTGCTTGTCAGGTCTGCTTATATGCTAATAGCCTCTTCTGTGTTGTGGTCATCCCTCAGGTTCTGGTTTATTTTTAACTTATTATGGGAGTTTT